>JAHZMY010002749.1:0-21838 GCA_027743915.1 Seira sanloemensis | reverse complement strand
TGCTAGCTGATCCTTCAACCTTAATTCAACCTGTTCTGTTCTCTGCGGTAACGTAGGTAGTTGTACTAGGAAAATATTCATGGCATCCTCACTACCTGGAGAGCCATTAACTCTATTTCAAATTAAATTTTAATTCGGCAAACGAGAATTTAATCGTTGTCTCCTCAAATGAATTTATTTGTTCAAGCAAAGTAATAGAATTAAAATCAATTATATCAATTCTCACAAATCTCGGGAACCCTCTGGTATCAAATTCAAAAATGAATTTGAGATCCTCAAATCATAAAACAATCATGTTGCATGATGGCTTGGCAATATACAAGTTTACAAAATAAAATGTCTCCGTATTCCACAGATGTGTCGTGTTGCCCCAGAGGTAGCTAACTCGAAAGAATGTGCGACTATGGCAATAATTTTTGTATTCTGTACGTATATGCCGCACGTGTGCATTGATCCAATTTCCATTTCTAGGTACTTTAAAAAAAAGTTTCAATCTACTAAAGTGGTCTCACACATTGGAAAAATGCGACACGCCCTCAGCTCTTGCGCCCGGAAACTATCATGCATGCGACCAGCATATCATTACAAACCAGAAGAAAATTACAGACACATGAAAAGAAAAAAGAAACATTGTCACGACACAAGTCCACAAAGGACAAATAATTAGATGTTACTGAACACTCATTTCAGCACGATTGTCTGCGCGATGCCATATGCCATGCCACAATCTTTCATGACGAAAAGGAAGTTGCAGCCTATCGATAACACCTTCTCGATCAAGCTTTTTCTGTCCAGAAAATCTAAATTGTCAGAACAAAAAAATCAGTTCCCATCATGAGAAGACTATTTGAATTTTAAACCAATTTGCTATCATCGAATTATGCTATCAGACTCCTCAAATGCTCGTGAAAAGAGCAGTTCCCCGCCCCCACCATACTCTGAGGTGGAGCCCGAGTTCGGTCCCGACGACCACACGAACCTCGGCCAAAGAAAGCTGTCAATCGGCGGCATCTCCTCCGTGTCGACCTTTCCCGTGCCGACCTTCGCTACAGGCGATACGGGTCCTCGGATAACCGAGCCGGCTTATCCCAAGGACATCTTCGAGAAGCCACCAAAGTTCCTGCTTCACACCTCCCAAAGACCCGAGTCTGCCGAGGAGGAGGCTGTTGGCAAGTGGAATAGTGCGCATTCGTCAAGGAGCTCGGGTTCCGTCAAGGAAGGTGCAGGTTGTGCTGGTGGTGTAGGCAGTAGCACTGCTCAGCCGCTCGGACATGGTAACCCATCCGTGTTCACCGTCCCCACGACTACGACAGGTGCTAAATAAATTTTGATTTGAAAAGATTTTTTAAAAGACTAAAATATTTTTTTTCTAGTTGGGTTGTCCAATATCGAGCCTACGTCACTTCCCCCGAGGGTGCAGGTAGAGGCAAGTCTCATCTCAGATGAGAACATGGCCCGGAGCCCGCAGCGCCTTGTTTGCCCGTATTGCAAGACAAATGTCATCACTCGAATAGAATTTGTGAGTGGGACGGTCACACATTTGGCGGCGCTGGTTGCGGCTCTTTTGTAACGATCCAATATTAAGTTTCTTTTAAAAAGCTTTTAATTACCGACTGGGTAATAATTAAATACTTAACAAAGTAAGTAGACGTGTTTAGCTACTGAACTGCAATTTACAAGCTCACAAGTAGCGTCTAGACAAAGATGGATATTTTTTTTAAAAAAAATAGTCTTTACGAGATAATCCCTTGTTGAAGTGACGAATAATGGATTCTGCTCGTAATTAAATGATGCTTGGTGATGCAAAATAATTACCAATTTTTATTTTTCTCAAAGAATTTTTTTATAGTAAGCTTATGCAATTGTCGTTAGATACGTCCACGCTCTTTGAAAAATGAGTCACTGTATATCAAAGCCCAAATGACTAATTCTGTGTGTCTTTTGGTTTTTGAAGCACGTGCTTGTGCTGCGTCCCGTACTTTATCAACGACCTGAAGGATGTGGACCACTACTGCCCCGCGTGTGGGGCTCTGCTAGGCTCAAATAGGAAAAATGATTGCTACTTTTAATTATGCCTTCTCTTAATTCGACCACTCTCAATCAATTATTTAAACGTCAAAATGTAGGCAATTGGTTCTTAAAGATCCTTAGGATTTTACCATTGAAGGCAGGTTCATGTAATAAATTTGAAAAAAGAGAAATTTAGAAATTGGATTTTAAAAATTCCCCAATTATCCTAATTCAAGACTTTTTAAATCGTCTGTCTTTGTTTTAAATTCAAGGAAATTAATTACTGTCCAAGCTGCAAAAGTTGCCGCTTGCATTTTACAAAGTACACACGGCAACTGCTGCATGAACCTGAGTTTTTAGGGAACAAATCCTATTTACAATTTATCTGTCTTTAAAAATCATTATATGAGTAAGGATGCCAAAATTTGTACCAAACGTATATATTAAATGTAATGTGCTTTGATGAGATTTGCTAAAAAAATGAAAAGAATTCTTTCAACACGTGGTTCTCTCCAGAGACCAGATTCGCCCATTCAGTGGCTTCTCTGTGTAAAATAGTGCATTTTATTTTGACTTTGTTTCATATATTCATATTTCATATACAATGTTTCTCTTTACATTTATTAATTAGGGTTTAAAGAATCAAGGCGAATCGATTACTAAATGTAGTCATATGTTTTTCATGCATCCATTTGATAACCAAGCTTATTAATCACTTCACTTCATACACTTCATAATTATCAAACGAATGGGGTCATCATCCGATTGCTGAAACAAGTTGATTCGGCAATGTTTTATCTAAACATCCAAAAATTCCGTTCGATTTATTCAAAAGATGTTGCTGTCTTTAAATACTCACGTATGTAATTCACTTTTAAACCGTAGAAATCACAATTTTTTTGTTAAAAATAATTGTTTCTTGTTTGCTCTTTTTCCAATTTATAGTACTTTGGACTAACAAAAATTCATAATGTTTTTAATGATATTTCTTAGATTCTTTGTCACCTACATTTTGCCGATCGTGATTAGTCTGCAGTGCTCGTATAACTACTACTGTGATTATGTGTCATCGTCTTTCACCAATGAAGAATCCAATCAAGTTTATGACTTCATCGTGGGTGAGAAATGCAAGAATTACGGTACGATTTTTGAAAATCAATTGCCAAAAAAAAATTTAAAAGAAATTTGTTGATTATGTACAGTGGGCGCAGGATCTGCAGGGTCTGTCATCGCTAACAGGTACATGTCAAATTGGACCAATGGAAAATTCGCAAATTATATTGAAGATATGCATATCAGTCAATTAACTAATCCAGCAACTTACTTGAAGGCTGTCAAGAAACAACAAAGTACTTTTGCTGGAAGCCGGTGGTGACCCCATCTACTTCAACGAAATTCCGGCAATGACCCCGTACATGCTAAACAGGTAGTGGCAAATTTTTACATTTTTTAAAACCTAAATTCGAGAGTTAATTTTCTTGATAAAAGATGCTTTCTTGATTTACTGGAACAGACCGGAAATTGACTGGATGCTAGAAACAGTTCCACAGAAGCATTCTCAGAAGGCAATGTACGAACAGGTGCAATCGTAACTACCAATTAATTAGCTGAATACTTATTTATCTTCATTTTCGCACAAAATTCAACCCCATTTTTTCGACTGATGATCTCTTTTATAAATACTTACATTCCATTGTTTCAGAGATCTCGGTGGCCCAGGGGGAAATTAATGGGTGGAACGAGCAACCTCAATTATATGCTGTAAGGTTCAAATTATTTTATGTAGTTTAGATTACCATGAGAATTAAATAAATTAGCATTAGCTGTCAGATTGAAAAATTGTGCGAATCTTGCCTTTTATTTTTTTAAATCGAGTAGCATTTTTGTTAAAAAAAATTCTAGAGTGTCAAATTATTATGTATTTACGAAAAACAACTTTTTTTGCTATTTTTTGAGGTAGTTGGCTTTAAGTTTTTTGATTACTCATTGTGTGTTTACTCAATAAAAATTGCTCATTAAAGTAGGATAGGAACTGGTTATCTTTAAAAATGTTAACTTTTCTAATTAAATTGGTTTCATTCAAGAATTGAATATTAAAGTGTAGTCTCAAACCGCCCCATGTGAACTTTCACTTACAGCTACGTTCGTGGCCACCCACAGGATTATGAGAACTTTAAAAATATAACGGGTGATGATGACTGGTCGTATGAAAATGTGCTGCCCTATTTCAAAAAGTCGTTGGATTACCATGGGGAGCACACTGACAATGGTAAATACGATATCTCATCTTTCCACATCTATTAACCAAAAAGGCGCAACCACAAAAAAAATTAGAGACTCAAAAATATTTACAGAGAAGCATTACGGCGAGACCCCCTACGGCTATTTGCACGTTGAAGCGAACTCGTTTCGACCCATGCACAAATACTTCGTTGACGCCGGCAAAGAACTTGGGTTAGGTCTTTACATACACAATTAAATATTCAAAGAGACTATATTTTTGTAAATTGCTTTTTCCAAATCTATAAAAAAATTAAGAAGCTATCCTATAATTACAATACAGCTATGGTATTACAGATATAGCGAAGTTGATTTGAACGGACCGGAAGTGGAAGGTATTTAAGTTCAGCAATTTTTTCCGAGTCTCTTCAACTTCAACATCAACATTTTTCAATTTTCTAAGGATTTTCCGCAACCGAGGTCACTCAAAAGCACGGGCAGCGATGGGGCACTTACTCCGGCTTCATCAAGGCATTTCTTCACCGGAAAAACTTAAAAATATCTCGATACTCTTTAGTCACCAAAGTATGCTAAAAATACCCATTCTTAGGATTTTTAAAATATTCAGACCCACTTCATTCACAAATTACCTATTGCCTATATGTATGTATAATTTTTAAATCCCCACATCACAGGTAAAGTTGTCAAAGAGTAACCGCGCCCTTGGCGTCCACTTCGAAAAACACGGGGCTCAGCTATTTGCGTCAGCGTCCAAAGAGATCATTTTGGCGTCAGGTGCGATCGGCTCTGCGGAAATCCTACTTCGCTCCGGCATCGGTCCTCGGGAACACTTATCCGAACTCGGTATAAAGCCGAAAATTTCCCTTCCGGTTGGCCAAAATCTTCAGGATCACTTTGCAGTGATCGTCCTTCCATTCATCATCAACTCTACTGTATCCTTCATGGCCGACCGCGACATGACGCTGACCTCCTTCGTCGACTACTTTGCACACGGCACTGGTAAGGACTAACTAAACCCCAAAATTATACTTATATAAAAATTAAGTCAACTGACTAAGTATACGTGACTAAACATATTCTTTCAGGACCATTGTCCAGCACCTTGGGCGCTCACTCGCAGGCCTTCCTCCAATCCTCGTTTGCCAAGAAAGAAGGGAAGGATTGGCCCGACATTCAAATCTACATCGGCGCTGGCGGACTCTACCACGGCATTGCGCGGGACTTTTCCAGGCTGAGCAATGTGAAGGAAAAGGTGCTCGAAAAGTATTTTGAGGGTGAGATGGGCAAAGACTCGTTCATGTTCATTCTCAACTTGGCCCGGGTCAAGAGTGTAGGAGAGCTGAAGCTCTCGAGCAAGGATCCCAAAAGTGTGCCCATCATCGACCCGAGATACTTGGAAGACCCACATGATGTCAAAGTTCTTGTCGAAGGTACCTATTTACATGCAAAGGCAAAATAAAACTGATTTGGGGCAAACGTAGAAATTATTAAAGGTTAATGTAAGGATGTCCTTTATGTTGTCTTCCGCGCTAAAACTCTCGGTGTTTTTGCAATGGGCTTCTTGTCATCGCAGTCAGATTTTTTTGCTTATTGATTACGGTCGGTCAAAGGTCATATGCCAATGTGTGTAAATGTGGGGAATAAAAATGACAGGAACGGTAAGAAAACGGAGGTCATGTGCTCGGACTTTTAAATTCGACGTGATTTAACGGCAAATGACCGTCATAGTTGTTTAATTTTGAAAAAATAATGCGATCTGTCAATTCTTTCATCAGTCTTGATGTTGTGGAAAATGCTTTTTCAACTACCTATTTTTAGTTTCGAGCGAAAATGACTCATTCGAAAAGATTAATTAAACTTTATTGGCGTTCCATTTTTATAGCCATTCAGGCAGTTATAAGGCAGTTCTTTATTAGACTCTGGTTGTAGAAATTAATTTTGTAAAAAAAATTCAGGGATGCGATTTCTCATGAAGCTCACCGAAGAAACAAAGTCATTCCAAACGCTCGAGACGAGATTCGGATCAAGTCATTTTCCAGGCTGTGAAGATTTTGAGCTGAAGACCGACGAGTATTATGAATGCTACTTGAGACATTTTGGAATGACCCTGTATCACCACTGCTGCACTTGTTCCATGGGGCGGAGAGTGAATGACCCAAAGGCCGTTGTCGACTCGAAGCTTAGGTATCTACCTATTATGACCTATTAAATAAGACTGAGATGAACTATTTAAAAGGACTCAATTATTGGAAGCTTTGTTTATAATTCATTATGCTTTAGAGTTCTTGGAGCCACCGGACTTAGAGTTGGCGATATTTCCATCGCACCAGAAATCCCGAATGGAAATACAAATGCACCGGCGATTATGATTGGAGAAAAGATTTCTGACTTTGTTCGGGAATTTTGGGCAGCTCAGTATTTAATCACGCAAAGAATGGAGCAGTTGGACCCTGAATATCAAGGACGATGTTACTATTCGCGACTCGTGTGATGAATTATAAGCAAAATAAATAAACTAGCAAAATAACAGGGAAACTTGAATTCGTGTTTTGGTATTTAAATTGTAGTGTGCATGAACAAATTGAACCTTAATTTCTGGTTTGGATATACATTATATTCTTTTTTGTCCTACATTAGCTTCGCAGTATTTTTTGATAATATTTAGAACCTACTCACACTCACTGTCTAACGCAAAAAATCTAAAGCATTACTATGCATATTACATTTTTCTTGACTAAAAGGCATGACCAAATTTTGCAAGAGTCATTTGGACTTTTTATATATTTAAAATAGCGAGTCAAAAGCACAAAGAATAAAAAATTAAATACGTCTTGGTTTCAAATAGCGTTTATGTGGCTAGTAAATTCATACAGAAGAGGTAAAATTTAGTTTTAAATAAAAAACTAATAATAATAATGATAACGGAGTTATTATTTACATCATGATAATAGTTCATTCACATTAAGCATCTCACGGAGCGAGTTTTTCAGCGTAACACTAATAATTTGAAGTACAACACTATAATGTCTTGCCATAAATTACGATTTATTAGTAGCATATAACAGCAACATATTTATCTTGCATAATGCCGGAGCATAAGAAGCATAGGCCATAAATAGGGGAACATAAACCTTCAAAGTTTCCATGACTCACAATAGTTTGCAAAAAGGTATCCTTAAAATCCACAGACAGACACAGCCAAGAGGGTGGGAACTAGGAATAGCCTGCTGATGCAGCTTACAATGCTCTTTGCTGTTTTGAGCAGACTTTTTCCCGTAAAAAAGTTGTTCCCATCCCATTAGGAGAAATCCCAACTTTAGCTGGGGCGATGTGAAACATAGATATATCTCATACATACCTAAATCATTTAACAAGTTTTAGACAGTTGTAGTAAAATTCGAGCTGGAACCGTTGAGAAATTGTCCGTGTAAAAAAGACAAAAACTTTCCAACACTTGACACTATCGCACGTGTCAAGTTTTTCTCTCAACACTCAAAGTTCCACGCGACTCGGTCTCCATCGTGCAATTTCTCGTTGTCCCAATGCCTTTTGGGGCAGATGGTGTTGTGTGAGAGAGTGGCAGAGCCATCAGAGAAAGTTTGATGCAACAGTTTATTGCGTATCTACATTCATACATATTTATGTGCGTAGGGAAGATGCGAAAGTAAGTTTGACAAAGCCTATTTTTAGCCCCGTCTTTGCACGCAGCTGGTCATTGTGCACTCTGCTCTGAACCTGGGATATACCATCTTTCTCGGACGCAGAAAGAAAAATTCATTCAAAAGTGATTTGGACAACTCCTCTGTTATCTAAAACAAGGGTTGGCTAGGTTAATTTTAATTAATAAATTTTGAATACGCCTCTTAAAGCCAATTAAGGCAACGGATAACGTGAGAATTTCTTTTAAAAAAATGAACATTTTTAGTGATTTCAGAAAAGCTATTTAGCTGGAGTGATCTGACAATAATTTTTGCGTGACGACAATACTTAATTTATAGTTGAAACGCAAATGTCTAATGATTGGGTACCTGAATTCCAAAAACTAGCCAAGCTAATTATTATTGAAGGCTGGCTGATCAAAGTGTCAATGGCAGTAATAAAGGTATCCACAGTTTTCCACATCCACAGCTCACGGTAACAAGGTAAGTAGTTCACTTTCACTTTTTTCACTTTCACCGGAGAAAGTCCAAATGCATGCATATGTGTGAAGTGTGAGTGCATGGCAAACAAGTGATGGTGAAAGGTGAAAAAGGGGGAAACGATATATTTATGAAGCGTGAAGGTAGCAGCAGCATCTGGTTCTGATAGCAGGAGATAGTATTTGTCTGTCGTAGTCGGGGTGTATAGCATTGCACTCAGAAATTAGGATGAGCAGAAACAATTTATTATGAAAATATTTGTTTTTACTTTATTCGTCATTAGTATAGTATGGATACTAAGCACAGCTTATGCGTTTTTTGTTTTGTTTATGAAAATTTGGCACTTGGAGATTGAGGCAAAGTGCAGAGGAAATTGGGTAAACATATTTTTGTGAAGAGCGCATTTTAACAGTTACCAAAAATCTGTTTCTAGTCTGATATCATCTCACCATATTTAAATTAAATCATACTCTCCTGAAACGTACTCAAAATAAAACGGTTCTTCATAGTTTATTAGTTTATAAATAGTCTTTGTATACCTAGCCAATCGAAGGTCATGAAACGAACGTTTTCCAGAGATGCTAGACATTTTAAGGTAGTCGACACAAAAGGTATCAATTCACCCCAACCCGATTTTTTGTCTACAAAAGTTCAGACTTACTTTTACATTTTCCTCCTAAAATTCTGATCTATCTCGAAAATTTGGAGAAAGTTTATATGCTATCACTGGTTTTTTGCCATGCCATTCACTTTTGTTCATAATTATTTTCCGTTTGTAAATATATTATGGCGCGATAAAATAGGTACATAGTTCACTACTGTTGGCGTGACAATGCAAAATATGTTTTTAAAACTTGTTTGAAAATTATTGTTTTAAAAATATGTACTTAATCTTTATTCAGGTAAATAGCCCCAATTTAAATAGCAATGACATCTCTATTTTCAGAATTTACATAAATACTAGTGCCAGGGCTTCTTATGTATAAATTACGTGCATAAATTTTGTTATCGAATATTTTTTTCAAACTTACCTACTAAATACTAACATCACTGTGCTCTTCGAAATTTCACCACAAACGTTTTTTATTTACTGTGCCATTCATTAGACACCTTCACCTACAAACATTATTATTATTATTCTTAATTCAAATTTATTCCGGGGCAATTTGAACCACAAGGTTGCATTCGTTTTTCGGCTTTTTAGCATAGATAGTTTTCGTCTTAGTAACTGCTTGTAATATTCAATGTAGTAGGTAAGCATGCATTATCAGTTCAAATCTCAACTTCCCCACATCTGCGGTGAAAGCACATTATTTTCTAGTTTCCCTTGCACAAAAGCCTTGATAGTTCCCCTCTTCTTATTCTCTTACATTTTCATTTGTTACGATAGACATGTTTTTTCCTTTACCCCCATTTTCTCACTTTTGTTTTCCCTTTGCAAGTTAGTTGCCCGTTTATACAGATTATTTATGTTTATCCTACTTATTATTTTATAGTTAGTACTGCAAAAATTACAGCCATCTAACACTCTAAAAGATATAGGTTAGGTAGCACCAAAACTTAAGAAATCAAGCTGACTGATGAAGGCAAATCAGTGATAAGTACCGCAAAGTTTGCTATGCTGACATGAAAGTATTTCTGCTGACATGTATGGTTTTATTGTAAAATACAGATTGTTAAATGTCTGTAGCTACATCAGATAGTGCTGGAATCAGAGTTTCCTTCAGAAGCTGTATCAGCTTTTTTCCGTGCGTTTTCATATACATAGGTAGGAGTCACCTTCTTCATGACTACCTATATTTCTAGTTCAAATTAAAAACAAGAAACTAGTTTGCTTAGGAAACTGATCTATTTATTTTATAATCACTCATTGAATTCATCTCAAAATAAAAAAAACCATCTGAAATGTATTTAGGTATTCATATAAAACTCTGTCCAGCCCGTTGGGGTGATGTGAGATTTTGGCCACTACACCCTTTTGCTTAAAAATACAATAAAACACCTGCGCTTTGAATACACAGCACGTGCTTATCATCAGTGTCACACAACCTTGGAGTGGTTACAAGTTTTATACAAAAAGTTTTTAAATGCCCTTGTAAACCAAAAAAAATCGTTAGTTATCTCCGACTAATTATTACCATTACGAGCATCCCGGAAATACCATTTCATAAAAAATCGATACGTATGGACGAAGAAATGGATGATGGTGACGATAAGCCCACCGAGAACCAGGCCAAAAATTGCTGACATGCTGAAGTTGTTGAGCAACATTGCGAAATGGCTACCACTTCCTCTCTCCATTTCTTGATCCAGAATATGTTGGCGAATCTGGTTGAGCTTCTGGAGAAACCTTGATGAGGTGATTTCCCATATATCAATTACCACAAAAAAGAAAGCGTCTTTTTTAAAATCAGAGTTAACAAATCAGCACCTTGATTGAGAATGAGTAAAGTAATATGAAACTGCAAAAAGTTTGTTTAAAAACTGTTTTCATGAATTTTTGACGGTGAAATGTTACCGTACCAGTCTCTGACGTTTTGCAAATCTTCCTCCCGGACTCCATTAACTCCATTTCTGCCGTTGATATGTGCGAAATCTTAAATTGACAAACAGTTATTTATTTAATTGCAGAAGAATTAAATCATGAGGTACAACGCCTTATTATGTTTTTTTCTGTTTAAAAAGTCGGTTTTGATGCGAAAAAATGGTTTTCTAAAATTCATTTACATTAACGCTCACTTTTAAAAAAATATGTAGTTAATTTGACCTAATAAGAAATTATCGAAAATTTGTAGTCACAAAATTAAATAGAACATAAAACTCTGTTTTGCTTTTTGAAATGCGCAAGAGCATGGCTTTCGCAAGTCTCCAAACGTTTTGTCTGTATTTGATTCGAAATTCTGCAATTTCCGGAAAACTCGCAAACAGTCTGAATGCAAATGCAAAAATCCTTTTAAATTTCTTGTTTTCGCTGATTTTCTTTCCGAATTTGTCTCAATTTTTAAAAAATATGTACGTAAATCTTCCGTTGCTCTGCAACATAACATATTTAAAGATATTTTTGTCTAAGAAATTACCTCCGTTTTCTAGATTTTCTAAAATTTCCAGATTTTCCAAATTTACCAAATTTTCTAGATTTTCTGGATCTTCTAAATTATCTAGATTGTCCAGATCTTCTAGATATCTATGTTCTCCGTTCCCTTCGTTTGAACTCATTCTGAGCTGCATGCAGTTTTATGATGATTATTCTTCGCTTGAAGTTGAAACAGAACTGGCCAGCGTCAAAAAATGACCTGGCCTTTAGCTGAAGCACCTTCTGCTCCCTCTGCCAAAGGACTAATGAAAAATAAATTCGTAATACCTGTTTATCTTATTCATCCTACCCTGAGAAGAAAGAGAAAGAAGCGAAAGAAAGAAAGAAGGGAGAAATCAGGAGGAGGGAAAGAATGTCCTTTTGTCATCCATCGCGTTTTGCATACATTCTGATTCTGCATCTTACCTACGCTATATTGTCATCTCTCGTAGTAAGTAGCCTAATCTATTTCAGCATTCTTCCCATTTGGAGAAACTTATACAGACATATGCATGCAATACTACATACTTTCTTCCTAGAGGATTGTTATAAAATTTTAAATTTAAATACCCCTCAGTTTGCAGTAGGTATTAACGACGACGACGACGTCACACTTTACAAAAAATCTGCCAAAGGTGTTTGAGAGGCTGGAGAGAACTTATTACTATTCTTACACATGAAATGCGTTAAAATATGTGTCAAGAGAAATGTTGAAATTAAATGTAAGGCATCCTACACAGATATGAATAAATTGACTTTCTCTCACAACAAATCATTGTTTAAAAAAAGTTTGAAACATGTCATATAAAAACATGTCAGCATTTCTTTCCACAAATGTAACTATTTCGTCACAATATTTATTCCTCTCATTACAACCATGCCATTTTATACTTTGCTTGAACAGTTCTGTGCTATGTCCCTTTACTGTCCTTCTTCCTGGTTTGTTGCTTTCTCTTTTGCTTTTAAAAAAAATAACTCTTAAAAATTGAAACACAGTAACTTTTTAGTACAAACTGTAATAATGAAATAGTTTTCCGTTCCGTAATAGTCATTAGGTTTAGTCTAATTAGGTAATCATTAATTGTTTTCCTACTTTTACCCCAAATATTGCTTTTTTGATGGCTGAAACGTAAAAAAAAATGATAAAAACCTAAAGTACCCAGCTACCAGCTATTTAGACTCTGGCTACGGCTAAATTACTGGCGGCAACGTGCTACAATATGTTGCGTTGCTAAGCGTTATTTCGGCTTAGCCGCGCACAAGTCTAAATAGCATATAGCTGGGTACTTTATGCATTTTTCTTGGCAGTTTATCTAAAACTGCTACATTCACTCCCCATACAATTAATACATAATCGGGGATTCCGATGACATAAGAACAAAGACAATTTTGCAAAGTCTTTTCTGTTACAAGTCGCCTTTACGTATAGAGTTTCGAAAGTGCAAAACTGCGCGTATTGCATTGCAGATATTTGGCAATCTCATAACCGATTCAAAAACGATAAATAGAATTGAAGGCAAAAACAACAGGTATAAATTTAACACGGCCATATTTTAGTTTGTAAATACTTGCAATTGTACAAGACGACATTTAACATAAAAGATTGACCTATTTTCTTTTGCGCTTTAACCCAAAACAAGTTTCCTTCAAACCATTCTACGCTCATTGTCATCGGCCATTTCAACGAACATTTTTCAAGAGAATTATTTAACAGCTTAACTTCTTCGGCAGTATTTAAAAAAACCACTGTCCGTATTTATGTCAATAAAATACGCAAATACTTTATAAAGTGGACGCGTAATATCTCATAACATGCATAACATGATTATGGAAAACGTTTTTCACAACACAAAAGCTTATGCATAAAAGGGGAAAGTGATCGTCTCCTCATCTCAGCTCAACCTCAGCCCTCGCCATATTATATTATTTATCACAAGATCAGAGTTTGCAAAAAGGCTTGTGACACGACTTTGCAAAAGTACTTGCTACGACTTACTACCTGCCCTATGTTTTTTTTACCTTATATGCCTGGAAGAAAAAGGGACAATGGTGATGGCGATGGCAGGCTAAAGTGTCGCTCCAAGTTTCGGAGAACTTGTTGCGTGGGCAATGATTCATAAACATTCCTCACATTCATTTTCTCCTTTCTCTTTCGGACTTTCTCCATTGAAGCTGTGCGACGATATGACAGAAAGCTGTTGAGGAGTGTATGTATCACACGGCTGGTTGGATCGAAAAGGCAGCATTCAGCAAATTAACTACGGCTTCCTTCTCCTCCTCCAGCAGAATATAGTACAAGTGATAATTGTGAGGCTCACACAAAAGCCCTCTCTGAAGAGAATCCTTACAAAAGTTGTCAAGCGGACAGGAATGTTGTTTGATGTTTTCTATTTTGCTTTCCTCTCGAAAATGTTGTTTTCACTTAATTCGGAAAGATTTTTTTGTTATATGTAAGTAAAAAAAAAGAAGAATCTGTGTAAGGCTTCATTAGACTTGGAGAATGAGAGAAAAGTCTTTTTTTGATATTAAATTACTTGTTTTCTCCGGAGCAAAATAAAATGTATTTTTGGATATAAAGTACATATATTATGTGAATTCGAATTATGGCTGGAGAAAAAAAATAGTTTCTAATCCGATGATGACGCAAAGACTTGGGTAGCTCTTAGTCCGATTATTATGGGTTTTTAATATTAAATATTATTCTCGGAAGGAAATTATCCACCTTCCTCGTATGGCCTGAAACTTGAGGGGGAAATGTTTCTACAAGTTTGGGTAATAACAATGCTAATAATGTCAAATGCTCTTCTCAAATTTTACCTTTAAGTAGCTTACTATATAATATGACGCTTCTTGGATATCTTAGAAGATGAAAATATATGTTTTCACGACACAATGGCCACTGGAACATATGTTGATGGCGATGCCAACGATTGTCACGCTGTGCACATGGCGCAAAACCTGATTACTATTTTAATATGGAAATCTGACAACTTGGAAAATAATTTGCAGATTGAAAAAAAATCCATTTCCAAATCATGTAGACGACATTCGCTTCCCTCAACTCGCACTATGGAACATCAAATCTACACGTTTTATTATTCGATCAACCAAAACTCTCATCGTGCTCCCCTCCCTTTGAATGAGAACGAAACTGCGTAATTAAATTGAAAGATTCTTTATTAACTTACAGCCTAAGTACTTCTTTAAAATCAAGTCATATATTGCCAGGGAAAGTTTATATTAAGTATCTACTTGATCTCTTCAAAGAAGACCTGGCAGCCTGGCAGTCTCGAAAAACAATTAGCTAAACATGTGCATGTACGTATGTACATTACATCTTGACTCTTGCCTACTTATTCTTCTCTCGAAGGATTATTAAAGAATGGGGCTCCATTTCATCCTTGAGGAAGAAGGATAGCTTGTCACTTGAGAAATGAGAGTGAGAGCTCAGGGAGAAATGACAGTGTAATTGACAGCATCTACTTTTCAACTAAGCTGGCCGACAGTCGTTACGAGTTGCGAAAATATCATATGAAAGTTTACAAGGACTTAATACGTGTATCTATGATAGACATCTATGATCTACAGAATCATCATAGGTAAATATACTTAGCTGCCCTATATCATGAACCTGTAACCCGCTAATCTAATCAAGCCTGGGACACAGAGAACTATCCATTCACGTTATCATCACACCCTTGCAATTTCCACTGGGCATGAACTATTTTTAAAAATTAAAATTCAATCCGTATTGACTAATTGAACTTTTGAGTGTCCATTTGTCATATCACAGAATTATCTCTGTAAAAATATTGCGCTATCGTTTCATAAAAAATCGTATTGGAAACGAGTGAAAAGGGAAAATTCAAAAAAGGCAAACTTTTTAGCACATACATGCATGTAAGTAATGATTTTTTCAAACGCTTATATTTAATCAAAATACATGAACTACATGAGCCATATATTATGGCCCTTGTAAACCTGTACAACTTTATTAATGCGATGCATCACGTTTAAGCGAATTGCCTTTCGCCGGAAATTCATTTGTCCATTTTCAAATTTCATAAAAATCGTTTTCAGCGAAAGCTTTGAATAGGAAATATATCTTCTAAACTAACATATATAATTGCGGTGCAAGATTCTGGTTGGTATGCAAAAGACGGGGGAAATGGACTCGTAATTATGTAAGCCTGAAAGAAAGCCTGTATAGGTAGCTGCACCTTGAGAACAGAATTCGAACTTTGATTGCAATTGGTTTAGATTAAGGATACAAAACATAAATAAAATAAAATTGCAAATTAGCGGAAAGCAAAATTGTAAACTATGAATTTGCTATGAGACATCATCTTCCTCTTCCTTCGTTTCAATGCAGATGTTTATAGAAAACCAGACGTTTGCTTTCTCTGCTTTCTCTTTCCTTGCCAGAGAATAGGCAAGGTCATATTTATTTTTTTCCTTCGGCATCCTTTTTGTCTCTCCTCTGAGGCTGTTGAACTGTTCTGCTTCTCCAGCATTTCATCTTGTTTCGTCGACCCTCGGAGATCTAAATACCGGTGAGTCTGAGATTTGAGACGCAGAAAGAAGAGAAAGTTTTTTGTTACAGCAAAAGGGTAACACAGGGAAAAGATTACCTACAACAAGATGAGAAGTCAAATCTAGCCATGCCAATATCACGTCTCTTGGTTGTGTAGGACGGTCACTATCCTCTGGAGAAAGTTTTACTGCGAATTGAGTAGAAACATACGATAAATATGCATTTGAAGTGAGCCTAGAAATTTCTTGACAAAGATGCTACATATGTAGATGTGTAATTTTGAGGTTGAGG
The DNA here is from genome assembly GCA_027743915.1 of Seira sanloemensis. NCBI lineage: Eukaryota > Metazoa > Arthropoda > Collembola > Entomobryomorpha > Entomobryidae > Seira > Seira sanloemensis. The sequence goes on along the minus strand of JAHZMY010002749.1, from coordinate 5,550 downwards.
GAACGATGATATCGAGTAAACGGGTTTGAAAAATTTGAACATTCGTATTTAAAAATCATTGACTAATGAGGGCTTTTGCTGAGAAATGGCTGATATGCATTTTGCTTGCGTCGGAATTGTGGAAATCGACAAGTTTATGCGTGATGCTTAAACATTTTATGAATGGAATACACGACTTTAACATTCTTTTGATACATGATTGTTTGGTTTATTGAAGATATTTATTGAGAAAACGCATTTCCCTCTTTTGGAACAGAACTGGGCACTGGTTAACAAATTTTTAATCACAGATTTTTCCAATGCAAAATAAACATAGCCTTTATTACATGAATAGGTAATATCCCATGGAAATTTATGTCGAAATAAAAGTTGTTTTAGCGCTGTTTTGTATTTACTGTACCTGGTAGAAGTGGAGAACAGTGGTGTTATAAATGTATTTATTTACATATTGAATCCGAAAACATTTACATATTTTGAAGCATTTTTTACAGAAACAGCGTTGCTAAACTTGATAGTACATTTAGTCCACAATTTTTTGCTTATAGTCATTTTAAATTTATAAGTTTTATTTTTTAATTCTTGTTTGCAATAATTAGCTTCTGATTTACAATTAAGTATTTCAGTCGTCACCCTGACTGTGTCGTAAATACATTGCTAGTAAAATATTAATTAACTATGAAACTTTTACATATCCATACAGCAACTTAATTAGCATTTAGCCATTTTCCGTATTTACGGTCGATATTACACATTGATTGATAAGATGATGGCATTTTTAAAAAAATGAAATATCAAGAAAAATGATAAAATCTGCCTTTCGTATTTTCTTCTCAATCTCGTTTTCTTGGACCACTTTGGTTACTTCGTTGAAAGTGAGTCAAGGTAAATTGTGCTCGAGTGAGTAGAGCCGGTGGGCGGAAATCTAGATTTCAAACAATAAAGTAATAAAAATGTATTAAAATATATAAACATATTTGATTTTGGATTGGACTTTCCTCTTGCATTTGTAAAATCATCCCTTCAAAAGGTTATAAAAAACTGTACAAAAACCGTTCTAAAGACTATTTATTAGCTGTCTCACGTCACCCCAATTGTCGATTTTTCCACGTTTTTGGACAGAGAAAGGATTTTTGTCCACCCGAAACGGTACTTACCGGTGTTAGTACCTGGTTTGTACTAAATTTAGCTTTTCACACCTTGAAACTCATAAAGAATAAAACGGAATTTTATTCAACTGACCTTCAACTGACTCCCCTCTTTAACCTGAATCTCTTCGTTTCGTCAGACACGGAATATTCAAAAAGACTAGGAACCTGAGGGTTGTATTCGGTCCTCTTGTACCTCCGTCTCCTCCTAAACTCCATCCGTAGTGGCACCATTTCAGGTTCCGCCACCAACTTAATCTGCAGTTTCTTGAACGTCGGTTCGGTCATCATCAGTTGAAACACAATTTGCCTGGAATACACGGTCACGGACAGCTCTTCCAAAGAATCTTGCAACAGCACCATGGCATACCTGAACTTCTCGAGCTCCCCTGCAGACCCGAACGGGTTGAGCTCCAGCATCTCGAGCTTCTTCAGGTTCGGCAACCGACCTTTCTCGTGGAGCAAGGCGATGGCGTCCAAGACAGACTCGCTGCCGGCGGTACCGAGCTGGCCTAGTTTCAGCTCTTTCAGATTTGGCAGCTTTTCCAAGAGTCTGAGGAGGAGGAACTTGAGCCAGTAGCGGGCGGTGCCGGAGCTGTCGATGATTTCCAGGCGGTTGAGATTTACGTGCGGTTCGATATGACACATGTTGTATTGATCCCGGAACTCGAGGCTTGTCGCGGTCAGCTTGAGGGTTTTCAGCGACTTGGCCGACTCCATCAGCTCGTGGAGGGCGTAGAACTTCCGAAATTGGAACCTGGCAAATATTTATAGCGGTTCGGTGAATTGTGAAATTTGGTATGATTATTCTTACATTATTCTAAATTTAAATATGGAGAAGTTAATGTTAAAAAAGTTACGATGGAAACGCATGTAAACGCATGTATGTAACTTCGGAAAGGCCTATTAATATTAAAATCGAAAGGAATGGTAAACCCTGAGCAATCGTATTAGGGAAATTTCATGAATTCTCATGATAGATATTTAAATACAAGTTAGTGTCGTGACAAAAAACATATATGAAAACCAGAAATATCCGTACAGTCTCAGTTTAACTTTAGCAAAAATTTGGTACTTTATGCGTTTTTTAAAGTCTGGATATTATTCTTTTGTTGAAAAATGACTTTTTTATGGTCAGCAGCAGATTTTTATCGTAAAAGTGTCAGGCAATTCATGGGAGTATGTGCATTTGTAGATTCCGCGTATTCTGTATTTCCGGAATTTTTGGAGAACCCTTCAGGTGACACATTCCTTGGAATTGGAGTAAAAATAGAATAATATGCATAACATTGACATTCATGGAAAAAATATAAAAGCCCGGGGCTACTCACACGGTTCCGGATTTTCCCTGAAGTCTGCGTTTGACCTGCCCTACCATCTTTTTCGCCTTATATGATATGTATGTATGAAGGCCAACATAAGAATGAACGGTATTTTTGTTTAGAAAAATTTGCAACTAGATTAAATAGCAAACGAAAGGTATGTGCTAAAAATACCGGTACAAAAAATCAATGGGCTTGTTTATTTCTAATTATGACAAACGACAAAGATTAGGATCGCTGAGAAAGTTAAAAATGTGTTGTACGAAAGCATTGGCAATTTTAGATCGGATTTTTTTGTGAAAAGAAAGTTAAAGATGTTTCAACGTCAATTTAAAAAACAGCAAATTTTAATAGGTATGCCCATAAATATGTCGGCAGACTATATTGAGACGTAGTTCAACTTTTTCAAAGTTAAGATTAGCATATCACTTCCTCTCTTTTTCAAGACTGTATTTGTTAGAAACTTTTTGCTCTTACCCATGCAGTTCCAAATCCACAACCTCTGCCAGCTTCGCCTCTTCCAGTAGTTCCAACTCATCAAAGTTCAACCGTTTGCAGTTTAGCCTCATCCCTCCAAAAGGAAGTAGCTCGAGGGGGCTGTTTTTGGCCTGCTTATGCTTACAGTCCTTCTTCTGGTCGTTGTTGTCCTGCTTCTGAACACAATCCATGATCATGTCCAACATTGCCCAACGCCTCGAAACCTCCAGATCGGGAGGATTATTACTATCGAATGACACCGTCTTCTTTTAGTACACGGGGCGAACCGCCTCTACTACTTTTCATTTACACTTTTCCAAAAAAAAAACTCTTGTTGCAAATTCCGTTACACGATCTTCGTCAAATGAAAGGGCTGCAAAGTGGGGTAAGTGGAGGGAAAAATTGCAACGAGTAATTAATCAAAACAATCTGTATTCCATCACCCCAGAGATAATTTTGATAATCAATTGTCAAGAAATAATTACGAAGCAAATACGAATGAGTGGGAATGCTCTTAGTTAGAAAAGCACGTTGGAGTCTTAAATCTTAAATATTTCCAGACTCCAACGACGCCGCCTCTGACACACCGGTTGTGTTTGTTTGAGGGTGCGAAAATAATTCAAGCCTGTCAATTGTTCAATTTCTTTGAAAATTAAAATTAGTTATGCGAACCAAATGTAGTTGCTTCATCCCCTATCACGCCATGGCCTTCTAATTTAACTGATATTCTAATAATTTAAATGACGTTATGAGAATAATAAGAAAAATAGTGCCGGGGTTGCCTATCCATTTTTTTTCCATCGGGGAGTCCAAAACCAACTCTGTCCAAAAAGGTTTGGGCAGCTAGGTTTTGGACTCCAAAAAATGGCATTTTCCGGATTTTACCGGCACTTGGCCATTTTTTAGTTTCCCCTAATCCAACACGTTTCTAAATATATGAACTATGAAGAGGACTTGTCCCTTTGTCATGTATAAGGAAGGTTTGTCAAGTAAAATGTGAAAGTCTGACAATTTTTTTCGTGCAACGCTCGAAATTTGCACTACCAATTTTGGAAAAGTGTAAATAGAAAATTCGCAAAAATGATGCAACGCGTTAGCTAATTAGAAGCTAATCTGTCTATCTGCAAACTCTTCGTCGTTGAAAAAATCAGAGCCGTGTCTGTAAATGCATTTAGTTGTGATGTGATCTGGACAGTGCACCTTTCGATAATGGGCTTGTTTCACTTGCTGCTTCCTGTTTTAGGCAGGCAGGCTTTGAGAGAGGGGTGTTGGGAGTAGGGACGAGATCTAGGATCTGGGATGTGGAGATGTGCTAATTTCACATCTTCATCTCATTCCCAAAAACGTGACTAGGTTCCTGTCTTCTCACGATGCATGAGCCTTTCTCCCATACACATTTTTTGGTTGATTGCTTTTAAAAGAATTTTATTTAATTTTAGAACTGTGATACCTTTTAGCACCCATTTAACATAGAATTCTAGTAATCTTATAAATATCTTAATCACATTTCCGAAGTTTATGTAATATTATAGTATATGGGATTACTCATCTAATCCCTTACGACAAAGACAAAAGCAATACGTCCGTGTGATTTGCTGAAGCCCTAAGTCATTGTTTTGCAAGCTGGAACTATATGGCTTTCACCAATTTAAAAAAAGTAAATTGACACTTTTACCACATTGTAGTAAAAATGAATTTAGGCATGGGCAAATCATACGAACGATTTCCTTTAAAATTGACTTTGTCCTGTCCATGTCGTTTCATAACAAAATTAGCACAATTTAGTTACATGGTGAATTGGAATTGGCTGCTGTGATTTTTTTCTTCGTTTATAGTGTCTGCATAGAAAAAAAAATCAGATTTTCAATCAAAGTCGTTAAAACATTGTAGAGATTGTGAACGAGATTATATCGTCATTTCATACATCACATATTCATTCCAATACAGTCAAGTCACGATTCAGTGGAATATCAGAATCACCAATTTGTAAACTTCAAAGAGCTATCGAAATGTTTCCGAATGTTGCTGTTGCCACTTCAGGCTTCTTAAAGATGTAAAGGTGGATTTCATGGATTTCACGGATTTCACATTCACATGGATAGTATCATAGTTTACCCCGTCAAGTATGCTTCAGCACAGGACATCCACTCAAACAAGTCTCAATCCAATGCCTTTTGTTTACCATTTATTTTGCTCAACAATACCTTCCAAGAAAACAACTTTTGAGTGATAAGCCGCTCTTCCATCTCCAGAATCCAGAATCAGTTGTCTTTTGACATTCTTGAAAATTCCTTACGCTCGAGCCAAAGATCAAATTCAGTCGTCGATATAAAAAAAGCCTCTGACATAAAAAAAACGATGAATTTTACAAAAAAAAGTCAAGATCATATTAAACAGAATGATGCCACTTGTTACCGTTTTCTCCAGACATTTAATGAAACGATTGGAATGACAAAATGGTGTTCTTGTTCTACTTAACAGGTTGCCCATGCAACGTTCTATAACTTCCATGGGAAAGAAAGACATGCGAATAAGACCAAGCATTGTTTAACGCTGTACTACTGCCTAGCAGCCAAAGAGCACATTTTTAATTTTTTTTGAATGGG
>JAHZMY010002748.1:0-13246 GCA_027743915.1 Seira sanloemensis | reverse complement strand
GCCTGTAACAGTGTGCCATTTATTGTTGGCTTTTAAGTAGATGTCAAGTAGGTCAAAACGCTGCAACATTTTAGTGATAGATTTATTCAAAGTAATTAAAATAAAAGTATGTGGAATAAGATTTTCGGCAACGTTTTAATCCATTTCCCTACATTTGCACAACGGGACTGATAAAACTGAAGAGTCATCTTTAAATCTTGTAAGCACTCTTTCAAGTTCAGTGGAAAAGCAGGAAACACTTGACTATGCGCATTACTTTTAAATTAGAAATATTTAGAAATAATGTGCTCTATGCCAAGCCAGCAAAATTGTCGTGTTTTGCCCTACATGAGCCTAAGATTGATTTTATTTGCCATCTTTCTAACAAGACGCATGGCCCGCCCAAGAAATGTTGCAAAGAAAATAAGATAATTGAAGCCGTTGTTTCCTTATGTACTAAATTTATTTCAGTCAAACAAATAATTTCCAATCTTGCATTTGCTTCAAACACGTGCGCTATTTTGTAGCACAATTAGGTAGTTATTACGTCTTTTGAAGCAACATCAAGTCAATAATCCTTCCCACTCAAAACGTTTGGAAAACGAGAGGCGTCACTTATCAATATTATTGGCCCCGCCAAATTTCACGCACTTGACCTGGCCTGATGATACCTGATGTACCTTTTTAAAAACATGTGCCTGGGAAACTCTCTTCAGCTTGGAAGGCTGGCCCATGGATGCATGATGAAGCCTTACAGAAATATCTAGGAATACCTTAACAAGCATCGTTGTTTCTAATACCTCCGCAACTCAATAAAACTGTATCGGAATAGAAAAGGTCAACCGACGCGGGGTCAGCATGAGGTAAGCGCAAGGTATCTTTCAGGCAAATTCTGACTATGCCAGTGACTAAAATGTAAGATACAAAGTCATTGCATTGTTGCAGCAGGATGTGCAAGGTCCGCTGAATCAGAATTTCTAGATTTCATTTCCAAATAACTCCTCAGAGCATAAAGCTGCTTGAAGGCGACGTCTTGATAAGCATAAAGGCAAATAGAGCAAAGGACTATGTTAAGTAGCATGGAATATCCGTAATCATTGTCTTTAGAATGTAGTTTGAGATTGCGATTGGAACTGCTTTCATTGCGTTGGCAAACTGTTGGTGAAATCCAATGATTTGACCAACTTTCATCCAGAAGGGGGACGAGCCAAGGTCTGTGTCGAAGAGCTAATCTATTGAGAGCATATTAATTGGGGATTGTAAATGACTCCCATGATCATCACGAGGGGAGAACTACAAGCTTCTCAGTGATTTTACAGGCTGTTAGAGCCATCTTAGTCTGAGCTGTGTTTGAAAACTTCAACTCTGCAATGATAAAAATTAATCATATTCAAATAAAAATTAATAAAATTCTACATGGTTACATTAAGACATGCAGCATAGTTACCTTTGAAGAAAATTGACTCAAGCTGTGAAAGCCCGTTTAGAAAATGGACCAATACTTCAATCCACTTTTGATCGTACCCAACCAGAATGACGCAGCATATCTGGAGCATCATCATTGTCTCATATATGTCTGATGAATGGGGACTATTTCGTTTGCTGATTGTAAATCTGAAAACGAGATTAGCTTCAAGCAGAAGGAATGGCAACGATCTTAGAAAAAGTCCGCGAATTGTTTTTCACTGCAGAGCTCGAATCTCTCCTGGCGTTTATCGTACGACCGAGAGAAGCTTGTGTTTCAGGATCGCTTGATATTTGCGAGGAGGTAAACGTCTACGAGATTTAGTTGCTGGAACATGATCAATGTAAAATGCAGATGCTGTTCAAAAGGAGTGTCTGAAGCCGGAACTAGGAATGTCCGTTTAGTACTAAGCAATGTGTACGTTGTTTTCATGACGTGATTGGCGTGCGTCAAACTCCGCAAAAGAGGTTATGTGTTATGTTGTTTTTGGCGTGTACGTTTTGCGTATATTTAATTAATTATTGTTTCGACACGTTTGTTTAGGGTGAAAATGTGGAAAGCACGTGGCGTTTCCGTGTAATCAAGACTAAAAAGAGGTAGTCTTGATTACAACTTGTAAGTTGAAGCTTGCTATTTCACTTCCTTATGTCGGCTGACCGTTATGAATTTTTTGTATTTATCGCTGACTTCAAATAACTTAACGTTTTGATGGCGTTCTAGAATCAACTATTAACCACTGCGAAAACTCATTTTCCGTTTCTACAACAATGTTTGAAATAAATACACGATGTCATTGAATGTTGAATAAGAAAGGTTTTATAATTGAAAAGGTTTGCAAGGAAGAAATGTTATTAGGAAAAGGCGGAACTTCCCTGTCGAGTTTATCAGAGTTTGTGCTAGAGCACTGAAAATTCATACTCCACTCGTGGCAAAATCATAAAACCTTCTAAATTTGTGATAGTAATTAAATTAAACCTTGCCTCTGTATCATCTATAACAATCTACCGACCTACTCTTCGCACAGCAACAAGATAGGCATTTATTTATTTTTTGCTTACTTCATGTAACTTGGGTATTTTAACTTTCTAAAAATCTAGGAAATTTTGGAAAGTTACTTGGGGAGGAAAACATAATGCAAATAAAGACTACCGTCTTAAAATATGTACCGAATGATACTTTAGAGTCAAATACTAAAAGCTTAGGTATTTAAATTATCCAAATCCAGAAATCATAAGTTAAAAATGGTGAGACATGGTATTTCAAACAATGGTAGAAAAAATTCATCTCCTTAAAATGCTTTTTCCTATTCACATAAACTGGGTCCATGTCACCCTGTACCACATCACCTCAGCCAGATAAGCCATGCTCGAGCCACCCACAAAGAAAGAGTACAGACTCCACACACCCTTCAAGCTGTCATTTTGAATCGGCTTCTCAGTTGACCCCGTTTCCCCATCGGCGAATTTTTCATGCTGCATGGTCCGTTTCCCACCGTACACATTGAAACTCCCAACAAAGAATTTGGACACTACCGCATCCGAAAATGTGAAAGCATTTCCTGGAAACTTGAACTTTTCATTTTTCAATGCACTCTCCGTAATCGCCCTTCTCTGCTTCTTTAATGCTTGATAGTGCTTGAAATAGAGTAGAATCCCACTCGCATCCAACGAGCCTAATGTGCTCTCAAAAATGCGAAAGAAGAAATTTGGATTGTCCGATTGGAATATCCAGAACCTGTAGAAGCCAACCAAGGCTGTGTTCCTAACTTCCAGAAATCTTCCAAACTGGACTAGCAAATGCTTAACGTTTCCAATGCTAGGCACGTCCTGTGGACCCGGCCCGACCTCGTACAGCAGCGCAAACCTTTCATGGCGAACGCATGGGGTGTAGTTGTACCTCAAAGAATAAGTTGGGGTAATGTAAGACTTTGTACAACCTTTCTGGTCCTTGTACCTACCTTCCGAAGTTGTGTTCACGCCGTGGGTCAAGGGCGAGATGTCAAATGCTTCGAAAAAATTAAATTGCCAAAGTCTTTTGTCAAAAGACGTCGTCAGCATCTCATATTTTATTGGATTGACGATACCAAATCGTCTGACGTCGATGAAGGCGTCATCAATGATCTGCTGGGCATTCGAGCCAGCAATCAAGGCCAAATCGTGGTAGCTGTAGAGCAGGTCACCGAAATTCTGAGGAAGTCCATCTGGCTCTGGCGTTTTTGTCATCATCGAGTACATCTCCGACGTGTACAGGTTGCGAACGATGAGGGCCATGATGAGCCACTCTATGCAAAGGTGCCAATTCTTCCCCCAGTGGCGCCTGTGTGCCTCCCCCACCTCGACAAATGTCTGGAAGAGCCATAGGATTTGGAATCTATTTTGATCAGAGAGCTTTGAGATAATTGCAATAGATAATGTTGAGCAGAGAAGAACGACCCACTCCACAATGCCGAAAGGGGCTAGGATGGCCGTGATCCTGAAACGGTGTCGGGAAGGGTCGTTTTCCCCGATGAAGACGGAGAAGCGGATGCCCCTAACAGAAGAGCCAAAGGGCATGTAGGTGCCCCCACGGTCCCATCTATGGTGGGTATTCTGCCGGCGGAATTGGTTCCGCGGGTAGTAGCAGGCGGCGAATGAGCAGTTGCCAAGGTCCATGACCATGTCAACTGAGCGTTCGCCGTTTGTGAAGTGCACTTCATCACGATCGAACAGCTTTTTTCTATATTTGGAGGCTGCGCCCGAGCCCGATCGCCAGCCAAAGTTTTGAAGTCGCCAGAAAATATACAAGTCTTCCAAGTTATGAATAGCTTCTCTGCTAAGCTGGACAAAGCGGAGGTCGTCGTGGAAGCCGTGGGATGAGAGACAGGCGGGACAATTTATGAAGATTTCGGACGCGTCGGTGTTCAACACAATAATTTTTGTGCTGGTCACAGTCGACCCCCGGATCACGGTTCGGTGCGTTTTAGAAAGGGTGATGGGAAGGATGAGGTAATCCGGAAGTTGGTATTTGTGTCGGTGCTTCATACGATCATCAAAATGGTTGACATGGTCAATAATCCCTGTGTAATTTTCGGTGCTTGGGACTTCGACGAGGCAGACTTGCGAGAATCTTGAAGGAAAGAGAACTCTGGAAGGAAGTGGTAAGACATCAACTCGGAGTCCTGGGGAGTAGTTGTTAGGCGCCATGTGGCTTTGGAGGAGGACACAGAGGATGTGATAGTAGAGGCAGAAATTAAGAAAATTAGGGAGGTGGAGGTGGTCATTAGGCGTTCGGGAGATTCGAAAGGTGCATGTAGAAAAAATGCGGAGAAAGTCTCCATTCTTGATGTAAACGTCAGTTGCTTCCATATTTTGGTCAAGCTTTTGTAATTAAAAGAGTAGAAGTCAAATTTATTTTGAGTAAGTCAAAAGAGTCATTTTTTTGCGTTGCGTCAATAAAAGGTTTTTTTTATTTTTCATATCTGAAGATTGTATCATAAAACTATGGTGATAAAATATGAGTAAAATGTAGGGCAAATAATATCATATTCAATTTACATATTTCCAATCACTTTAAAATATACTTAAAATAAACAAAATTCAATGTTGCATTTCTCTCCACAAAAACTTTGTCTCTTGTCAAAATGTTATAAATATGTCCATACTCGAGTCTATTTCATTCCATTAAAAATTGTAATTCCAATTCACCCTTCACTTTAACTTTGAACACCTACATATTGTGAATTACGTTTATTGCGTCATACCTATGTAAATTCTGAATATTACCAAAATTAGTATTGAACCAAAATCATAAAATTATACTATGAAAATGAAGGTAAAATACTTAATACAAGTGTACATACATATGCACGTTTGAAGTTTTTATTTAATATGCATTTGTATAAGAATACACATGTATATTTACAATAAATTCATCTTATGTACATGAGTTCATTACAGACGTTTAACAACTTTTCACCGTTATTTGGATGTGGCTTATCATAACCTCTGGATTTACAGGTCGAGAAGTCTTCCACCTTTCATACGCAAATGCAACTGCTGAGCCGATAATTAGTGCAACGTAAAGAAACCAAACCCCATTCAGATCCATGTTGCAAACAGGCTTCTCCCTAGTTTCGTTCATCCCCCCTTCCGCTTCTTCGTTGACCATCCCTTTTGACTTTCCGTAAACATCAAACGTCCCAACATAATGCTTGGACACAAGCTTATCAGCGAAAGTGATTAGGTTCCCTTCAAATGCCAGACTTTTGCTTTGTTTCAAAGTTCTGGAAAGAATTTCTCTCTGTCTGTAAAGACTCAAATAATGGTCAAAATAGGAAAGAATCGCCGCCCCCTCCAACTGCCCCAACGAAGTGCTGAAAATCTCCTGGAAGAAACTGGGCTTGGTGACGCCAAACGTCCAGAAGCGGAAGGAAGAGAGCATCTCCGTATTTTTTACCTCCATGAACTTTCCAACCTGTACAATTAGATGCTTCACAGCCCCAAGACTCGGGGCGTACCGAATCGGTGGTCCAAACTCGTAGAGCAGCGCAAATCTGTCGAACCTTTTGCAGGGGATACTGTCCCACTCACCCAGGTATTGCCTTAGGTAGGCCTTGCGACATCCCAAATATTTAACCGTTCTGCTACCCTCGTCTCCTTCCCCGAACTTTAGCTCCGAGATATTATAGTTGAAATCAAGCCGCCATAATTTTCTATTTAAACTGCGGGTAAAATGAGATATCATCGACTTGAAGCTCTCCTCCCCGTGCTTTTCCACGTCATCAAAGGTATCACTCAGCACTCGCTGCCCATTCTCACCCGTGACCAAAGGAATCTCAGTTTTCTGAACGAGGTCGAAGAAAGAAGTTGGGATTCCACGAGGTTCGGGGTCCATTGTCATGAAGGAGTACATTGCAGAAGTGTAGAGGTTCCGGAGGAAGAAGCAGGCAAAGAGCCAAATCAGGCAGAGGTGGCAAGTGCCCCCTCTCCAGTGTTTAAGGATGGCGTTCCCCTCCTCCACAAATGTCTCCAAAAGCCAAAAATACGGACGCCTCGTATTTCCTCGGGAGACTTTGATGATTACCCCAATTAAAACGGCTGCTGTGATGAGGAGGGCCCATTCTATCAGGCCGAAGGGCGAGAGGATGACGGAAATTTTGAAGCGGTTCCTGTCTTGATCACGCTCGCCCACGAAGATTGAATACCGGATGCCCTGTATCTTCATGCCGAAAGGGAGGTTGAAACTGTCCATGTGAAAACGCTGGCGCTCGTCATCACGTCGAATCATACTCTCTATGAATTTGCATACGAGGCTTGTGCAGTTGAAGGCTGCAAATATTACCCTCTTTATATTCACGTCTGGGGAATTCAATCGGATGCTTTTGAAAAAGCCACGTCTTACTTCTCTTTCCATGGGACTGGGGCGGAGACCTATGGTCCCGATGAAGTTAAGCTTGAGCCAGATTTTCTCCAGGCTATCTATCCCTTCAACTTGTTTGATTGCGAGTTGGGTGAGATGGACGTCATCGGCACTCTCTTTTGAATGGATGTGAGCTGGACAGCTAATGAAAATACCGAATTCAGAGATGTTCAAAACAATGATTTTGGTATTCATGACGGCTGATGCGCGAATGGCTGGTTGCTGATCTGGAGAAAAGACTGCTGGAAGGATGAGGAAGTCTGGAGAAATGACTCGGGATCCAAAAGCCCGATGGAAATGAAATTTGTCGTAGTAACTTTTGTGCTCAAAAGTTCCATTACTGTTGATGCTTCCAACTTCCGCTAAACAAACGGGATGAAATCGGGATGGTAACAGTGTTCTGGTGTGAATTGAGAATAGTTTCGGCTGGCTTTGTTCAGGGACATTGATATTACTTTGGATGAATATGCAAAAGGCGTGGGTGCTATGGATGCACATGGAGATGAAATTATTGTAGAAATCTTCTTGAGCTTCTTGGTTTCCGGAAAAATGGATGCTGCAAGCGAAGAATAGTTTGAGAAATTGCCAGTACTGGTAAGGCATGATTGCTGATGTCATGAAATTATCCGTATAATGAATGCTCCAAAATGTTTTACCTTTATATCTTTGATGTTTTTTTTGCAATCTTTTATAAATCATGAGCAATTTCATCACAATAGCTATGACGTCGGTAAGAAAATGCTATTTTTATTTTTGGGGTGACGCAATTTCTAAAGGATGTTTTGCCGCTGACTCGTGAAAAAATATGCAAGTGGCAAATTGGCGATAAGTGAAGTTATGATTGACTGGATGCTTTCGAGTTTTGTGGAGTGTTCTCAGCACTCACTTTGAACTTTTCATTTTATTAAACTGGAATTTGACTTATCGTCGACAAGTCACCTTTATCGAGTACGTGCACAAGCTCTTGTTAACGTGTAGACAAAACTTTTCACTTAATATCTGCTAATGCTAATATCGTAATATCACTTTAATTATCTGAATCACATTCGAGCCCACTCGTATAAATTTACGCAGGCAAAATCCGCATTTAATTATTTTAAAAGTATTCTTAATGAACCCTACAAAGAAAGTCAAGGTTGAAATGCCAATCATGCCTAGGTACAGGAACCAAACGCCTTTCAAATGCTCATTTTTAGTGGGCTCCTCCTTCCCCAATTTATTCTTGGCCCTGTCACATTTAGACACAATGCAATCGGCATACGCCAACAAATTCTGTGGCAGCTCCATTTTCTTATTTCGCGTCGAACTAAGCCTCAACACATCTATCTGTTTGTATAAAGCCTGGTAATGCTCAAAATATGAGGTAATCCCCGACGCCTCCAGGGATGCCAGACTGCTTTGGAAAATGTCAAAAAAGAAGTTTAGCTTTTTCGCCCTAAACATCAAAAACCTTGTAAAGGTCATCGACTCCTTGCTCTCAACCTTCAGATATCCCCCAAAACTTACAAGAAACTGCTTCATCAAGCCCAGAGATGGATACAGACTTAGCTGCGGGCCACCTTGGTACAAAAGAGCAAATTGCTGAAATCCTGGACACAAAGGATATTCAACGCCAAACTGGAACTCTGCAATTATACGGGTTTTATAGCATTCACGGCGAGTTTCATAACCCCCACCTTTGACCCCATTGATTAACGCAGTAATATCATATTTGTAGTAGAAATCGTAAATCCATAATCGCTTCTCCAAATGCGACATTTGATCGAAAAGCTTCGCGTAATTCCCCTGTGGCGGCCTTGTGGCATCGAAATGGGCCTGTCTCATAATATCCTCCGCATGGCCACTTGTCACCAAAGGCAAATCGGAATTATAAGCGAGCTCATTGAAGAGCAGTGGGAGTCCAACCGGCATGGGATCCTTTGTCATGAAAGAGTACATTGTGGACATGTAAAAGTTTTGAAGAAAGAAAGTTGTGAAGAGCCATGCGAGGCAGAGGTGCCATGTGGCCCGTGACCACTCCTTCAGGACAGCGTCTCCTTCCTCCACACAGGTCTGAAAGAGCCAGAAGAACGAGTCTCTCTTTACCCCATGTAACTTTATTATTAGGCCTAGTGAGACAATTTCGGCGAGGAACACCATCCATTCAAAAATTCCGAAGGGGGAAAGGAGGATGTTGAAACTTGACCGGTTTCGTATTGGATCATTCGCACCGATGAATATGGAATAGTGGATTCCGCGAACTGCAAACCCGAATGGAATATAAGCCGGCCAGGTGGCGTCAAACCACCACTGACGATGCGAACCATCAAACACAAAATCGGTTTCAAGGCATAAAGGAAACGAGCAGTTCCGGAACTTGAAGATTAGGCTTCGGGCAGAGGCATGTGTGTAACTGAGTTGCTCAAAAATACCAAAATGTCTCCGCTCAGGTAGCTCTGATGGAATGCCCCCATTACCAAAGTTCAGGTGAACCCAGTAATCTTTTAGACCTTTTGTATTGGTAAATTTGACATTTTCAACTTTCACCATTACAACATCATTCACACTCAAGTGCGAGTAGGACCGGATGCAGGCCACACAATTAAAGAATATCCCAAACGTCACAGTGTCCAAGCCGATGATCTTGGTGACTATTCTCTTTGACACTTTAATGGTTGGCTGTTGGTGAGGGGAGAACTGAGCAAAGATTATGAGGTAGATTGGAGGCACCACGCGCGTCTCAACGGCTGCCTTTGGGTCACGCGTGTTAAGATAGTCGTGATATACAAACTCAGAATTGGGGCCTATTGTGGCCACTTCCACGAGGCAGACGGGATGGAATCGGGATGGCGACAGGGTATCAGATTTGATAGGAAATGCTTTTGTGCTTGTGCTGCTCCTTATGATGACGCATAGAAGGGAGGGATGTACTACACAAAAATGAATGAAACTTAGTGATAACTCTGGAATATTTGATACATTTTTGGGGAGATGTAGGGAACAACTTGCAAAAATCTCGAAGAAATTCCAATAGTGCGAAAACACATTATTTTCTATCTCCATGGTTTTGCAAGTTTTGCCGTTCCAAGTAACAATTAAATGGTAATGTTTGCAAGGTGTACTATAGACCTACTAATGCTACGTAGATGAAGGACTGACATTTACTTTTAATGGCGCCTAGAATTATGCAAAAAGTACGATCCGTGTAGTAGATTATTTCGAATAAATGTTTTGACCTGGTTATTTAATTAAGTGCATAAAGACATTTATTTATTTTCTCCATTCTTCATTTGTTTCCATATTTACTTGTTTACACAGTCATAATCAAACTTCAACCTGGTTACGCTTACAGTAATTTAAGCTTTTTATCTCAAATTCGCCCTTATTGTACTCACTTTTATTACAATTAAATGACTATTGTCAATAACTTGCTTTCCTTTTCTTCCGTGGCACTCAAATTGTTTGCGGAAAACTCCAACATTTTCTGGCAGCCTTCTTCTTAACATCTCAAATGCACAAATTCCCCCAGAAAGTCCGATCAGCAAAAAATACAAAAGCCAAACAGAGGTCAAATTTTTGTTCGTAACGGGCTGTACCACCTCAACACTTTCGAGCACCTTATCCTTTAAAACATTAAAACTGCCAACAAACGAATGTTTTGACTGGACAGCATTTGCAAATGAGAATTTATTTCCGCGCATTTTGAGCTTGCTTGATGAAAACGTGAGCATGTTAAGGTGCTTGTACAATCTTGAGTAGTACTCATGATAATACAAAATCCCAGATGCCTCCATGTAGCCAAGCGCAGATTTAAATATTTCCGCAAAGAAATTCGGCCTACTCGCTCGATAAATCCAGAATCTGAAGAATGCCGGGGTGTCCGCATTTCTCTTCTCCGAGAAATCCTCAAATTGCACCAGGAAATGTCTGACGAAGCTCAAGCTGCCATGCGCCTCTTTTACAGGTCCCACTCCATACAACAATGCAAATCTTTCCATTCTCTTGCAAGGTCTATACACTTTTTTAGTTGTAAGGTACACCTTTTCGCAGGCTCCACCATATTTATGGCTCCCTTGAGTTAGAGCAGCCAGTCCACTTGACTCGAAGACGTTGAACATCCATAATTTTTCATTGAACCTTGTCGGTAGCAGTGGAAATTGGGCTCTCACCTCTTCACCGAAACTGGTGACGTCTTTAAAAGCCCTTTTGATCACCTTCATCGCGTTTGTTCCAGCCACCAAAGGGATATCCTTATTATAAACTAGGTCAATCATGGAATCTGGCATTCCATCGGGGTCCGAGTCCTTCGTCATGTAACCGTACATGGCAGATGTGTAGAAATTGCGAAGGATGAGGACGGTGAACAGCCAGAGCAGGCAGAGATGCCTTGTGCTCCCAGAAAAGTGTTTCAGCTTTGCACTCCCAACCTCCATGAAAGTCTGAAAGAGCCAGGTAAAGGGGCATTGGTTGCCTCCAGAAATTTTCATGAGCGCGCCAGTCGACAAAGCGGTGAGGAATAGAGCTGCCCATTCAATGAAACCGAATGGGCTGAGGAGCACGGAAAGTCTGAACCGGTTTCTGGAGATGTCACCCGCTCCGATGAAGATGGAATAACGGATTCCTTGAACCGTCAGTCCGAACGGCATGTAAGATTGGTTGTTGCTGTGACTGTTATCATGAACTCCAATTTGGTTGACAAGGTTGTTTGGGTTGCAAAGAGGAAATGAGCAGTTGCGTCTGTGAAAAATGAGCGTAATGATGCACATGTCAACCGTGAAAATTTGTTTGAGACAGTCAATGTCTTGCACAATTCTCATTGTATTGCTTCGTGCCCACCCTTGCCCAGGCGAATTTCCTGTTCCAAAGTTTTGCACAAGCCAAAAATCGTGGATTCCCTTCAAACTGAGAATGTTTTGGGGAACTTTGATCAATGGGAGTTTAATCATATTTTCGTCCCCGGTGGTGCAAGCCACGCAGTTAATTAAAATTTCAAAAGAGTCTTCATTTAGGACAAGAATTTTGGGCCCCAATAGGTTCAAGGGCCAGTTCAAATTATAGGCATTGATATTAATTCTCTTTGAAATTGAAAGTAGCACGTAATCTATATAATGTCGTAATGGAAATGTTTGGGATGGAGGATTTGCAAATCCGATTCCTACTTCTGCGTATGGCAGATCCACTAAACAGAGAGGATGATAATATTTAGGAATTGAAAATAGCCGGGCGGGCTCGAGATATTTTGAAAAAGACACTAAATCACTTTGGATAAAAATGCAGGTTTTAATTTGAGTAAGGCAGTAGGTGAGAAAGTTGCTTTGAAGGTCAACCATTGCTCCATCTTTGCTGGTGATGTGAATTGTGCACAGCGACAGAAACTGAAAGAACGCCCAATACTGATGGAAATTGGACACGGGAATATTCATAATTTTAGAGTTTTAATTTTGCAAAAAATGCGAATTATTGTTTTTTAAATAATTATATTATAGATAAAAATGTTTCAATGAAAATGTTATGTCCGTGGTAGTGGACTCAAGTACAGTACAAAGTTATAAAATTAATTGTGTCAATCATGTAGATACTCAGAGTGATTAATATTGACGCGTGGTGACGTGCGACAATAGTCTGGAAGTGCACAATACTGGATAAATTGTGATGGAAAGTAATATGAAATGGATAAAATGCGTCGGATTCATAATTTCGTATTATAATTTACTCCGTCTAAATTGCATAGCACTATAGAATCAACAATTCCCTTGGTTTGATATGGAAAATGTTCCGCGAAGGAAGAACATTACAAAATTAGCAATGGAAACCCCTTGATGCCCATTTGAGTTTTGCCAATTTGGCCAGGTTCCAGCTTTAAAACCTGTGCCGGTCTGGCCGGTAACTCCAAATAGCTTTCTATCATTCCGTCCATCGCATTCTCCACCGATTCCACTGGAGACACTGTTGGCGCACCTGCGATGGATTTGCCAGAAGATACAAAGCGTTTCTTTTTTTAAATAACCGAGCATGAAAATTGGAAATACACACGTTTGGGATATCACACATTCGGAGCAAGTACTTTATGAGCATGCATTGATGTCAAAATCTTGCATAATGTACCAAGTATCATCCACGAAACATTTAACTAATCAAATTTACTCCGTATATTATGTCATTTCAAGTATTTACAATCAATTGAGAAAAAACAATTCCATCTTAATGGTATAAAATTTTACTTTATTTTTGAAATATCCTTCAAGGAATAATGCCAACAAAAAATATAACGAAATTAATTAATTGACTTCTGTCCGATTCTGTTGATATAGCTGGATTTGTATGCCTTTCAGCAAGTTGCTATTTGCACATTAGAAAATATTTTACCAATAAATTGTCATTGACGTAGGCATTACGGTTCTTCCTATTCTTTTACATCCCTCAACG
>JAHZMY010002747.1:0-13877 GCA_027743915.1 Seira sanloemensis | reverse complement strand
TAACGTTTAAGATTAGTTTGACAGTAAAAGAAATTAAATTAATTGAATTTATAGGCCAAAAATTACAAAACTAAATCTGGACAGGCTAGAGCCTGTTCTGGACGCGTTCAAAGCTAACATATCCCCAACTGACAGAAATAACGACGCGGTTGCGGTATTGGTAATAACGAGAACGATAATTTTACCGCGGATCCCAACCCATTCCCAGCTCTGCAGATTGAAACACGCAAAAGGTAACTGTATGGAAAAAATGGGGATACTTGCCGATAATGATGACAATGGAATGGTTTGCATAGAGAAAACGGAGTGTTTAGCATTTGTTTATTCCCTCTTGAATTATTTGGCACAATGAAGGGGGAAAGAAAGGAAGCGGAAGCAAGCATGAAACAATATTTATGTTTCCCTAAAGACGTTGCACTTCATTCACGACGATTTTACGTCTTCTCATTCGCTACTTTGTCAAATGTGAACCATGAAATTGAAATACTCATACTTTTTAAGCAAACTTTCTCTTCATCCAGTTGCAAATATGCTACACCTTGAAAGTATGTCTGTAAATACATATATTTTAGTGCAACCACTGATGATTCTAAACTGTATTTTAATGGCGACCCCGTCGGCGATTTGCTAGAAATCAAGTTCATATTTTAATAAATACAATTTAGGTGTAAATCTAGATATTTAGGTAAATAAAATGTGTTGCACGATACCAAAAGTAAAAAGTATTTGTGTCGTACTCCGTTCTGAATTAAGTCATTCGTAAGTATAAAATTAAAAATGATATTTTTATATTCAGCTCTTCTGCAAACATTATAAACAGGCCATAAGTTCTTTGTCTCTGAAATCAAGCACATATAATTAGTTTTGAAAACGAAATTCGGTTTTCATGTCTAATAGTTCTGAAGCAACTCCCCCGTTTGACAAAAATGATTCAAGTTGAAGCAGGAAAGTCACATAATTTATGTATGAAGGAATAATAATGAACACGGATATGATGGACGGAGTGTTTCTAACTTTTCCCCTTCCGTGGTCATAAGCATTTGGCTGACAATGAGATACATACATACATGTGTGAAAAGCACAATTTGCAAAAGGACTGTCAAGCCTTATTATGAATATGAAGCATTTTTTGCTCATCTCACCAAAGAAAGGTCATCAAAAGTACTTTAGCTGCAATGAGCTTTTCCTCTTCCTTATTTGTCCTTGCAATTTTCGACATTCGATCATACGATGTGCATACGATCACAAACCTTAAAATGGCGAGGAAATCATTTAAAATTATGAACTTTAAAATATTTTTCACAAGTTAGTTGCCCAAAACTAAAATGATACCATATACGTACTGAGTGTAAAAAGTGGAAAAACTCCTTAGTTAGAACTGTACGAGACAAATACTGTATAATGCATTTATTAAGAATTTTGTACAGGTTTAATAATTTATGAGGAGAAACCCAACACTATTTTAATCACATAAAACGACTAAAAATTGACAAATTGCACTTAGTAATCCGAAATTAGGATTGGGAATGTGTTTTAAATAGTACATCTTTATCAGCTAATTTTGCTTTAACGTTTTGGATTTCGTTCAGATAACGTACTAAGAAGACACACATCAGGTCAATTAATTTGCCAAGCTGTCCTTCCCTCCATTACTTACGATTTCGTACGCTCGATATGCCAACAATACTTAGTATTTTTCCCTCGGTGAAAGAATTGTTAAGAAACATTGGCAAATCAGCATGGGAAATATTTAAGTAACAATAAAACGCATAAACCAAACCTGACAAAACATCTAAACGATCATATAAATACGTCTGGTATGGTATATGTAAATAGATATTCCTGCTTTATCCCTTTCCGGAAGAAAAAAGTCACGATAAAGCCTTTTGGGAGATAATGGCCACACAGTAGCTGGCGCACGAATCATTATAAGTCAGGAGGCGCATGCCTAGATGCAGGAGAAGGGTAACACGTAGGCATGTATGAAAAATGCTTTTATGTAACAGTTGTTAGTTGTTGCTCATGATGATGATGGTGGAGAAAGTAAACTTCTTTGTCCATCTTTTTTCATTGCTTTTTAGCTGTAGGTGCGTTCCACGAAGCACGTGGATTGCCCACACGTATGCATGATGTATTTTGGGTTCGCATTTTGCATGGATACCATGAGAGAAAGACGAAAACCGTAGATACGGTGGAAGTGATTATACTTTGTTCGTTTTTGCGACTGTCTTTTTGAGAGAAATGGGAATGCAGAGATGAATGCAGAAACGGAAAACTAATTCAGAAAAACACATTTGTTAAGCAACTATGCAAATTTGCTATGCACTGTGCACATTTGTTTAGCAAATATGCGCTAAAATATGCGCTATAAAATGCATCTTTCAGACCTCATTTGGTATTTAAATGTGCAATTTTGACATTTGACAGCTTGGTAAGCACATTTGTATGTAATTTTCATGATATGCTTCTGTTTGCGCAAGATAAAAGAAATTATTAAATCTGATGTACATAATTAAGACATAAATTAGAAATCGTGGTAATGTAATAAACAGCGACTGTTAATTTTCTAGCAAGTTTAAAATAGCATCCTATTTCTTAAAATACGTGAACGTTACCAAAAAGTGGTGCTTCAGCGTAGATAAGTAAGCAGAACTGAAAGTTTGAATTCAAGTACCTGGTGGGTATTAATGAAAGTTTCCCTTGTAAAGTACTTTACTAATAATGCTAAATACGAAGAACATCCTTTCGTGTAATAACTGATGGAGATGCTTAAGTTCTTCGGCTCCTTCACAGGCAACTGGAGGCGCCTTAAGTTTCCCTGACTCTCGCTCAGATTTCCGAAATGACGCCACTCATTGGAAACATGGGAAAAGTTAGTTAGACATAGTCCAGCTTTCACTTTTTCCATTAGAATTTGATCACAGCTTAGGTGGAGTGTTACAAAACAACAGAGGGGAATTTAGATCAAGTCGCCCCAATACCGTCAAGCCGTATGTTTGCAAGCATAATGAAAGAAGCGTGATTAGATTTTGAAATTGACGCAGAAAATTGTTGAACGCATGAAATGCTACAAGTTTATCAGATTAACCGAAAAGGTTTTATCTCAATCACTGTAGAGGCTACCGTAATTTGAAGCATTTAGAGATAGAATCACCGTTAGTTAGTCGTCTGAGCAGAGCAGCAACTGATTTGATTACTTTTTGAACTACGCCCGAGCAAAGCAGTAATCGCCAAAACACGACAATAATCGCCGGAAATTTGCAGATCATGCCGAATTGACATACGTCTAAATCTAAATTGGCTGCTCAGATCCAGGCAGAAGCCAATTTTTTCTTCAGCATTTCAACCTTTGCATAGAGCCATCCTTTAAAAAGACTCGATCGAAACATTAAAGTGTGTTTATTTTTACCCACATACATACTTATTCGATTTTTCAGCTACCCTCCGTTTAAGTGTGATAATGCATTGGCAAATTAGCATGGGAATCATTTCTTTGAGAACTACATGAAAGAGCAGAACTTACACATAATAACCAAATGAGCACGTGTCCGGCATATGTATGTATGTGCATTCCTGATACTGGATTATCAAAATATCGTGTGGTGGAGAGAGGCTAGACGTTAAAATGATATTTAGACTCTTTGTCCAGGAGGAGTTGGAGTACACCATGTTTTTCTTAAGATTAGGGGAAAGATACAAAGGAGCATCACAAATCCTACCTCAAGTGCATATATCTACGGCATTCGGCCCGTTGCCCGATGCCCTCACAGAGGGTGGTCTTGCGTGCCGGAGAAAGTTGGAACAAAGCTCTTCTGACGAACGCAACCCCTTCTCCAATCCCTCGATTCCTACGCCTGACTGAATGAATATGAAAAAATGTGTAATAAAAATATGAAATTGAATAAATTACATACTCTCTGTAGCACTTTATGTAATGTTGATTTATAGATGTACGAGATCTACTAATGTATATGTTATTATTACTCCTTCTTCCGTATCATGCAAATATCATCCTTCACCTTGTGATCGAGTAATTTATGGCACATATGTAATTGTCCACGTCAGATAGTCCTGAGGGGAAAGGGACGATGGTGACCGAAGTCCGGGGACAATGTCGGAATTTAACGTTTTACCCCTGCATTCGTACTGCATTAAGTAGACTCATTGGCACATTGACCCACTTCGCACTTTCTCTTGAAAGCTTTCACTTGTTACGAAATTAGGTAGACACCCAACAGATATCATATACGAACATATGTAAAACACTGGTTTTGGAAGCTGATGTTTCTAAGAAATTTTCTAAGGCGGTAAAAATCTTCTTGTCAATCTTGACACATGGATTGCAAAACTATGATGCTTGTGTTTAGAAGTACAACGTGTCTCAACTTCAGCACAATATGGTCAGAATTAGAATATTATTGGCCGGTCTTCCGAAGTCAAATATTTCTTTTGTTCATTTTTGAAGAGAACAGCTTATTCTTTCGTTCTTCCGCACCTGGTTTAAGCTTGAACGAACTGAGAGGGTTGCTTTTTGTTTTTCATGCCAGTGAAAGAAGGGGAAAATCTCGAAAACAAAGGCTTTTTATTCCTTTCTTTGTTTACATTTTAGCGTATGACACATGTCTCTGTGCTGCAAGCTATTTTGATTTGTTCAGCTAAGGATTTTGCCAATTGGAAGAAGTCATGACGGGAAAAATCTTGCCGAGAACCATGACTTTTTGAATTGCCCTGCTTTTTAAGACATACTATACATGCTTCGTGGTTGTAACACCGATTAATTAGTCCTACTATCTTAGTGTGTAACAATACAAAATGTACGCATATTCATTTTTATTTACATAATTTTATTTTTCATTCATTTACATGGTACGATGAACCAAACTGTATTTACATACATATGCCTGTTGCCCAGCTTTAAGCGTGAACTGATCGCGTGCCAGTGAAAACAGAAGGTAAGAAGGAAAGATGATCGTGAGTCCGTCCAACCCTTTTCAATTTCTATTTGACAGGATGACATGTGTGCGAAAGCCAAACTATTTTGACATCCATAAAAATTCCGAATTAAAAATGTGCAACAACGCACATTTCTTTTAAAAAAACTACAACGTGACAAATAGATATAGTACGCGTTTTCGATTGCTGCTTGCAATTAGTTCAGTTTCAAGATTATGATTTCAGTAATTACTGCCGTGCGCCAAAGGGCTTTTCAAAACCATTACAATAGCCGGGAAAATTGGGACCAAATTTTATGTTAAATTCGACTGTTTCGCTAAATTGCGTTAACTCACTAGTTTCATGTATTTAAACTACATTCAAGTTTGCAGAGCAATCCAACGCCATATGCATGAAAGTACTGGGTTTGTACGGCATTCTGCAAAATAGGTAATATAAATGTCGACTGATAGAAAGTATATACAGTTTTCTTCCAAATTCACATAAATGCATACAGTCCAACCTCTGTATAAGGGATGGTCAGAAGAAAATTATTTTCATAAGCTTTATAGCTCCAAGCTTTGTTTCTTTAAAACATTGTCAAATAAAATGTTATAGCATTTTAACCAGTACCAAAATTGGATTTAAAAAACAACACTTTCCAATTTTTTACAAATCCTCCCCTAATATAGAAATTAAATCCCACCAGAGGAACATCATTCTTGTCCCTTATCAGGAGTTTTTCCTTATATAGATTTTTTAACGTTTTTAGAAGTATTTCAACGTGAGACATCTCAAGAGAGGAAAATTTCCTACCCTTATCGACAGGTTTCCTTATATAGAGTTCCCCTATATAGAGGTTGGTCTATTATACATAATATGGAAAATGAAGTTTACATCTTCATCTTATCCGCTGTTCTCTTGGGTGAAGAACGAATGAACTCAGAGGGTGGTGTCTTTGCATGCCGGCAAAAGTAGAGAAGGAAGACCTAAGCTCACACAATAGCTTTCCAACCCTTTCAATTTGTATTTCACGCAATGATACAAGACAATTCTGCATACTTATCCAGTATATTTGAATTTTTTTATTTTTTGTTTTGTTGCAAAAATTTCCTATATAAGTACTAATATGTGAATGGAATACGGAACCTATGCAATTTTTAAAGCTACTTCATATTATAATATGATGACGAATCATTGTCCACGTCACTCGGTGTCGGAATTCAGGTGTTCGACGAGGACCGAAGAAAGTCCTATGACCGGCTTCGTCTTTCCTCTTGGGAAAATGGTTCCATTCCAAAGTTACACTTGCCTTCATGCACTTGCAGATCTTTCCCGGAAGTGATATTGTAAATTATTACAAATCAAATTCATCCAAGTTAAAATCGATCTCTTGACATAAAGAAATCAAAGTACTCGTCCATTTTTGGGAAGTAATTTTGAATTTAATTAAACCCTGTAAATCACCGAAATTAAATGATTGTGGTTACGATATAGGTAGGAATTTAGTACCTTTTCTAGGGTTTGCCTGTAAATAGTTCGTTCCAGATAAGTAGTTTGTTCTACATTTAATTGTCGTCTTTGTAACGTTAGTTTAAGTGCTACATGGACTCAATATTGTTTGTGCCAGAACAGTCATCGGGCTGTAGAACTATTTTAATTACGTCAAAAAGTGTTTCCCTGCAGTAACATATACTAGCCTTAAAGTTTTGTGAAATAATGTCTCAATTTTGTACACAGAGATTTTAGTTTTTAGTGGAAGCAAGTTACACGTTTAAAATATTTTGTAAACTCATTATTGAAAACATTCTTAAATAAGAAAGCTGTAAATATTTTGTAACCATTTAATTGCACAATAAGTATGAATTCCTAATAATTTACTATCAAATTGAAAGTCATTATATTATGAATATATGAGCTTTATAGCGTTGTGAAATAAATCTACCGAAAGTTTGCAATCAGGAAACTGTTCTAATTCATTAAAATGGTTAACCATTAAATTAATTTAAAAGTCAGTTAAAGTTTGAAAATTAGGCTAATCTATAAATTAACGTTTTTCTATAAATTAGCCCTAAAAATTAAAGTGAAAGTAGTAAATACACGCCGAATCTTTAAGCAGGTTTTAATAGAC
Source organism: Seira sanloemensis (assembly GCA_027743915.1). NCBI lineage: Eukaryota > Metazoa > Arthropoda > Collembola > Entomobryomorpha > Entomobryidae > Seira > Seira sanloemensis. The sequence goes on along the minus strand of JAHZMY010002747.1, from coordinate 6,814 downwards.
AAGAGAATTTGAAAAGAACAGTAACTCCCAAAATTATTGATAAATCAACATGGATGACCTAGATCTGCTAGAGGCAATTGAAGATATTCTTTCGTCTCCTGTACCAGCACGTAAACCCATCCAGAGAATTTCTCCTGCACCTGACGGCAAAGATATTCAAATTGCCCCTATCAATGGAAACGGAGAAAACCTTCTTTCGTCATCTCAAGATGAAACCCTCGTTATCTATTTTGGAGATGAAGGCTCCACTAAAGATGCAACTATCAGTGACGTGGTCAAACGTCCATCTGCAGGAAGTGAAAGTGACTTATGGGAAGATGGTGCAGCGACTGCAGATCCTGCTCAAGTCAAAGTTGGCCTACCTGACAAGAATCAGGGAAAATCTTCATCTCAAGCCAATGAAGCTAATGATCCCATCAAAAGTGGCAAATTCGACAACAACAAGTCGGTTCACGCTGAAGATGATAATCATTCCATCAAAAGTGAAAGAAGCCATGACAGGCCTGAAGCGACGAATGCCAACATCCCCAATGATCGTGAAAGTGGATCCGAGGACGCCCCAAAGAAATGCGAGAAAAAATGGGAAAAGCAGCCAAAGAGGAAAATTATTTCAAGGTCGAAGAGTCTAGACTACCCGAATCATCCTTTGGGTGAATTTCATCAAAGTGATAGAAAAACACAGAGTCTGAAAGATTGGCCGAGTCAGTTCTACGATTGCCTTGAAAATACTAAAGACGATCAAGCTGAAATCATGAGCAACCAGGGGCCAGATGGAGGTAAAACTGTCATTTGTAACGATGAGAGTGACCGCGATTCTGACTCAGATGGGAGCCCGCAGCACACTCGAGCTAAACCAAATGACATAGTCATTAATATGCCTGATGCAGATGAAATTTTAACAGAAATTTCAACCCTCGAAGATTCAGAAAATGCTGCTACAACATCCGTCGTAGCATGTCCTGGAGAAAAAGAAATGGTGACCTTCTTCACCGGCTTGTACTACACGGGCGTGACACTGCTACATCCACGGTATTTTCTGAAGCCATCAAGGTCATATCTCCAAATGGTGAGAATTACTTATGATTGCTTTCGTAGACAACATTTAGTACTCAAATCAAAAAGGTGAGACTCAAATTTGCTTGCATTAAATTGCTTCCCAGGCATTGTTCTTAATCGTCAGCGTCGTATCTATTTGGCAAGGGCTGTGGCTCCTGAGAAAGGAATATATGTGGGCGGAGTCGGAGAAAGGTGACCTGTCATATCAATTGGGCATTAGCTACTGGACAAATCATCTCGTGTTTAGAATGAGTCACATAATTCTACCGCTCGTGAAATACGCCACGTTAGTGGAAATCTTTGTACTGTTGAGAGCGTGGCACACACACGCAAACGGGAACGTAAATGATCTCCCGATGACTAGATTACAGCGACTGGTGAGTAAATCAGCATTCTATGCTTGTGCTTCCTTGGCTTTAAAAGCTGTGACTTTAAAAATGTGTAAAATATTTCACCTTCACGGATGGTTTCTATACATGCATAGTGGGCATCCACAAATTACGTAACGCCTTGTAGGTGGGTGGGTGGTCAGACGATGGCGTGACACTCAATATATTCGTAAATGGGAAAAGCTTAACATGGAAGGGTCGGTTTAATTAATGGGTGGGCGAATTTTTTAAGCGTTACGTAATTTATGGATGCGCCATATGCATGCTTGTGTTTTGCTCTCGTTACAATAAACCAATTTATGTGCATCAACTTTTATTTACACGTTTTATTTACTACAATTTAAAACTTTCACATGCATTAGGGTTTTTTTGTAAAATAATATTACATGTACATGTACAGGTACTGTCAGTACGCCCATGACTATTCTCGTATTGTTGCTTTTCCAATAGCTGACTCCACCTAAACGTTTCCAATATTTTTTGTTGAGCTAAATATATGTCATTGTCCTAAATACACACAGCTAACTTACTTGCCATCCATTTGTTTCACCACATCCATCGGAATCAGCATATTTGGGAGCATCCTGGACGGAGCGGAGGCGTATGGCTGGGACCTGAAAGAGATCATATTATTCAACTCCCGTGATCTTGCCGTTTCCCTTTTCGTCTGGCAACGGCCCAACGCCGCAAACGCAACGCTACTAATAACGGAAGAATATGCAGTGAATTTCAACGGGAAAACAGCTTCACTTGGCCTCATCCAGATATTTATCCACTTTGCTGGTCATCTCCACGAGCATTTAAACCGTGACATAGGCCTTATTATTACTGGAACCATGCTCTCCATGATCATAAGCTTCCTGCTCCTGCTGAAGATGACGCCGCCACGAGATGCAGATGAGGAGACGCGAGCTAGTTTTTTCCAAATGATTTGGGAAAAGTGGGACATACTCACACGCCTGTCGGAGAAGTTAGATGACGCGTTTGGGATTCAGGTCAGCCTGCAGGACGTGGAAACCATTTTGCTGATTGCGTACTTTCTCCGAGACATATTGATTGGGGAGATATACTGGCCTTGGTCGGTCCTGCAGGCTTTTCTCATTAGCAAGTCTCTCCACTCGTACATACTTTCAGCGGCGTGCTCAACTGTGGTGGGTGAATGAATCATGAATAATCAATCATTTATATTAATGAGCTTTACTGTAAAAGTACGATATGATATAAGGAATTTTGTTCACAGAACCCAAAGTTTGGGAAATATGTATTGACAGAGTTTGAGGGAAATGACACAATGTTCAAAGATGGCTCGGTGTACTTGACCAAAATACTTGTGCTGAAGGCGATTGAGACTCGGCCTGTTGGAAGTGCAAAAGGCCTGCTCCGGACCAAAGGATTTCTTGGGAAGGTAAATCAAAATTATTTCAAATATGCATAGTTCGTAATGCAATGTAACTTGGAAATCTTCGTAGTGGTGGTTAAGCGGGGACAAGTTGCAGTATATTACTCACAAAGCCAACTTTAATAACTGCCGTCAGTCGTCTCTCAATTGCAAATTTAATGGTTTTGGTATAATTTAATTTTTAATAGTTTCTGAGCATCATTGGATCCATTTTCTTCTTTCTTGCTAACCCCAAAGCCGCCACTCATACTGCGTAATACGTCAACACGCGTCATTTTATTACACATCAGTATTGTAGTATTGTGATTTTCAGGAAGTCATTAGCTTCCTAACTAGATCTACATAAGTCTTAGAAAGCTTAAAAATTAGTATTAACATACTCTGCTGTATTACCACTTTGACTTGTATGAATTCTGTACTGCAGAGATTTGCAGCTGCGGTTTCAAATTATATTTGTCGCTAAAGTCGTTTTTTCATGGACAACCATCATTGCTAATTATACATAATACATAATTTGTCAGAATTATATAATCTTAATACAACTAAAAACTAATTTTTGCTGTTAATGAGAGAAGGCTAATAATATGCGTCTCTACCTTCAAGTTGGAATTTGTTGGATCGCGCTTTGCCTGGCGATGGCAGTAAGTTTTTAAACCTTAATCATGCATTTATGACGGCTTAAAAACTTATTCGAAAATATTTCTAAAAGATGGCTGCACCCGAAAAGAAGCTGAGCGACGATGACAAAAAGAAAGGCGGCATCTACAAAGGGCACGCGGGGGGATGATCTGATATGTATTCCTAATTTATCATTTTTTGGCATTGTGCGCAGCAAATATTATAATAGGTGTATTAAAATAGTTGTAGAATTTGTGTCTTGATTTTAAAATCAATTTATCACAATATTATTGATATAGTGGAATAATGTGCTCTACGTATTTAGGCAATGCAATAAAGTTTATAATGTTCATGTAATCTAAAAAATATTATTGAATATCGTTGAAGAGAAGTTGAATGTCAAGTGTAATAGTTTGGTGTATGCACGATAATCATACAAAACATCATCTAAGAACTAAACTCTGAATGCGCATTGAGCATAAATATTATACTACGGATAGCATTGTCTGACTCGGTAGATATGATTGTTTTACTGAGACATCGTGTAAATGACGTGCTTCCGAGAAATGTTTCTTTACACATTATTGGTTCTATATACATGACTGAAAATAGCATTCAATACATATGTTTAAAAAATGCAAAAAAAATCCTCCGAAATGACCAAACCCCCAAAATAACCGACCCCCGAAATGACCTGCCCTCGAGAAGTCCGCCCCCGAGACATCCGCCCCCGAAATGTCCAACCTCCGAGATGTCACCCCCGAGGTATCCTAAACCCCTTGCCCAGTGGTTGCAGTTTTATATCCAACAGATATCCGAGTCGTGCACTTAACTACATTATTTAGCATTCCTATAAACCCGATTGATGTATTTTATAAAATGAAAAGTGCATGAATCGGATATCTGTTGGATATAAAACTGCAACCGCTGGGCAAGATGTATTGATATGGAGCAACGCAGTCAATAGCCTAGCATGAAAATAACAAGGTCGCAAGTACGTAAACCGGAGAAATAGTTTTTTACATGCTACATGTGGTTAGCATGCTACTTCAGCAGTTCACATTAATATTTTGTCGTATTTGTGCACTGTCAAGGACAGCTTTCACTTGCCATTTTTGTTTTTTAATCTTTTACAACTTAACGTTATTCAAGTTGAAAAGCATTGTAAGGATAGGGCAAAAAATTATAGTTTTTCCTAATTTTCTCGGAAATTAGGAAAAAGTGCGACCCACAAATTTCAGATCATTTGTAGTTTTTCACGCTCTTTCAAATGAGCTATAGATCGTCAAAGTCGGGCGCGGAGTGGTTCGTAGTACCTCATTGTAAAGTAAAGCACAGCACTGGCTCTTTAAGGTTGCTTGCATTGCTAGTACAAAGTAATTATTGCTTTCATCTGATTACGAAAATGTTGCTATTATTTACTATTAAGTAAATTACTTACGTATATATTACTTACGGTAATATAGGAAAATGTACAAAATACTTAACGGCTAGGATGGATTGTTTGGTCATGTATAATGAGATATGCATTTTTAAATAGAAAAAGTTTTATGGTTGACCCGGGAGGGGTTTTTTATAACATGCACTTTATGAATGCTCCATATTTAGCATTTTTGGAAGACACAAAGTATTGATTAAATAGATACCTACATTACCTACCTAACTTTAAATCGACTCGTTCACGGCAAAGATAGAGGAAAAATTACAAGAGCAACGTTTCAGGACAAAAGGTGAGTACATTTTATGGTCAGATTGTGGTTACACTTCTTTGAAAATATGAAGATTTTTTTTCCGGAGATGCTAAGCTAAAGTACCTTTCAGTATGAACATATAAAAATGTAAAAATGCGTCAATAGTTTGATAAGGTGTTAAATTGCGACCCTAGTTTTCTGTTGCTAGAGACGCCAATAGGATATACATTTTAACGGCGGCGGTAGGAAATATTTCAGTTAGGCTAATAAAACGGATATATATGTACAATCAAATGTATTTACGCAATAGATGACTCGCATGTAAAAATAGATTTTATAATGTGTCAATTTAATCTTGCCCGACTTGTCAACCACCTTCCGTAAAGTATGATAGTAGTATTAATTGATTGAGTGTAAGAAACTATTAGTTGCCTTATAATTGTCATTGTATTCTAGAATGTAAATATGTATACATCCCGTTGGAATTGGGAGAGGCTAGTCGCACATAAATCTGCGATTCTTTGCGAAGGTAATGCAGGCATGCCTGTCAACGTGTTAACCTTGTAATATTTAAATTCAACTGATCACCTATTTATTCTTTCAAAGTCCATCATCATCGGCCTGTCGCCGTTTGTGCTTCTCAGCAATCCAAAAAAAAATACTAAGAAATATAGGCGGAAACACGACTGCGGCAGATGACAACACAAGCTAGTCGTAAATAATAGACGATTAAATATAAACGTTGTCTTATCGTATGTCCTAATCATGCAATCGTAAAATATTTATTTGTACTGCAACTTTAAATATGTACGTAGGTAAAAGTTTGTCAGGTCATGCCCACTTTCTGTTCTCTGCTCTCAAGTAGTCTATTGATAGAGTAGAACTCATCGTCATTCGCAATCGTAATTTAGTTTGACTAAATTAAAAAGTAAAGGAATCGGTCCAATATCCGTCCACTGGGAGCTATCGCCATGCGTCTGCAACGTTACCTTTTAGGGGTAATTATGGCTCTTTTCCTGATGCTTTCGTTTGTGGTAAGTTCTAAATTAGTTACGCTAATCAAGATGCGAATTGCCATTAAAAGGTATTTCTAATAATTGCAGGTGGGTGGCAAGACTCTAGCAGAAAAACAGAAGGGGGACGTAAAGACACGCGGCCAATCTTAATGCTGAACTCCATACTTTTGATTTAGGCAGTCGCAAGCTGTACATAATTTAGTCAATTTCGAATTTTCTTGCCATGGTAAAAAAAACTTTCCATTTCACTATTCTAAATTTTCACAGAAATCTTACCGTGAGGTGTAATCAAAATAAAAATTAAATTAACCATTACTATAGAATATTAGTGTAAGAATTTATTGTGAAAAAATTAAATGTAATGTGTATGTAAACTTCATTTTCATTATGATAATTGAGCAAATTTTGATATGCACGGTAACTCATGTAATACATTTTTCTTCGCTATTTGCATCCTTAGAAACCCTCCATATACCGAAGTAACAGAAAGAATAGACAAACGCCAAAAAAGCGAAGGTTGTTTTCAGTACCAGGTTAAAAACGTAAAAAAACTCGTGTGGGCTCCTGAAAAGGTAAGTTTTCTGGGAGTAAACGAAATCGACATTTTTGGCAGGTGGTGACTTACCGGTCATAGAGAAAATTTTT
>JAHZMY010002746.1:0-11452 GCA_027743915.1 Seira sanloemensis | reverse complement strand
TGTGGCCGCTTGTTTCAAAGGAGGTCAGCGGACGTTTGGCTCTGCAATTCTGAGCTGATGGTGACCTTATACGTAAAGGAGACTCATAATTTGACCCTCGCCTTGTATGACAAGACCGTCGAAAAGTCACTGGTTAATCGAACTTTTCCAAACCAGTACATAGTGTCGGGGGAACCAAGTCACATAGAAACGATAAGTCTTGTGTACCAACTCCACTTCGCGGAAACCTTGTTTGAGTACCTGATATACTGCAAGAAACCTGACGAAGGGATGCAAACTTTGGGTTACGCGTCGATTTGGGTTCAGCCCTTTTCAATAAAATCATGGATCTCACTCATCATATCACAAATCACAACATTTTTTATTCTTGTCATCCTAAACGACGATTCATGGGGTATGTCAAAGTTGTCCAATGTCGCACTAGATCACTTCGCCGTCCTACTGACAAAGCCGCACTACTATCATGACAGAGCGCAGAAAGAATACTTGGCATTTCTAATTCTCTCACATTTTGTCATCTTGTTTATGAGTATTCTTTATGGAAACGGTATAATCAGCGTCGTGACCGTTCCAAGGCCGCCCGAAATATTTCAAAGTTTGCGAGAAATGCTGGAGGCTGACTTCAAGATAATTTGGTTCTCAATCTATAATCCTCCACAACCGTGGAAGCAATACAAATTGCATTTCGAGAAACAGGGATTAGAGCACCTGCTCAACGCCAGTTTCAAGGAAATTAAAAACGACGGCTTTAGCCTTTCCCAAATAGCACAACATCTGAAGGGAAAATACGCGATATTTTGGGATTCTGACGATAAGTTTATGTCACAAGAAATCGAACGAAAAATTGTAAGTATGAATGGAAACGAAGTGCATTCAATTAAATGCTACGAAATACCCGAGGTTACTAATCTTGACCATTTGTTTTGGATGATTCACACGATGAACGGATACTGGCTGGGGAGGACGATTCGCTGGATCCGAGAAAGTGGTTTGACCTTACATACCAACGCAGTTGCAGATTTTGTTTACAAAATTAAATTTGACATCACAGTAGACGACCAATCCACCCAGAAACTCGTGATTCAAAAAGATCAGATTAATTTTGACAAATTTTTTCCGGTGCTAGTATTTTGCCTAATAAGTTATGGGATCGCAATTGGAAGGTTTTTGATGGAACTACTACAGTACATAAAAATAGAACTCAAAAGTAACCAAGTCGAATAAGGTACCCAGTGCGTTACCAGCTTCTCGGGTTATCAAATTTACTAAAATCATCCACACAATCTGAAACGGAAACCCAGTCGAGATATTAGATTCTGATTTAGTATCAATTGAGTTGGAGCAAAAAGATGGAAATAATTTAGCGAAGTCAAATGCCACAACTAGGACACTTGGACGCTTTTGTTTTATCTTCCTGCCTGTGTCTTATCCTATTTTCTTTCTGCTGCATTAAAATTATTGACTACATGTATTGATCTCCATTCATATATTTAGTGTTCATCAGTCAAAATCAGTTATGTACTCTTTGCACATATCATGCTAATTCATTCATACATCTTCGGGTCTCAAAATGTAGACGACGTCACTAGACGCATGTCAGACCTTATGGAAGGATGATCGAGTAAAAATTAATTATTATTATTTATTGTCATCAAAACCGCTCCTCTCGAGGAGGAATTACACTGGAGACATGGAATAGTCGAGTTAATTGGTATTTACACGAGTTTCACAATTTAACGATAGATTAAGTATTTAGTTTATAATATTAATATATCTTTGTTACATTACGCTCACCACATTCAGCTTATACTACTCATGTGTACTGTGTTAATACTGCCTCAATACATTCAAGATATTTTAAGAATACAGCCGTTCTATCTCAATTTTTTATTCCAGGATTTATTTCATAATTCATAATGCACCTTTTTCGAAACATTTTTCCTCTCATCACAATTTGTGAAAAGACGTCATCGAGTGCTGTACAGTCGCTTCTATTAGCATTCAACGAGCATGATAATTTTGTATTTGTATTTTACACTATGCTTACTCAAACTACAACTATGAATTCATCAAGGAATCTTAAATGCTAATTCTAAATCATAATCATCGGCATAAACAGAGGCCCGTTGAGCCTTAGAGTACCCGCTTTTGCACTCTGAACTGTATATAAACTGGTCCTAGGAACAATTTCGGCATTCCGATGAATTTCCGGAAAATTTTGCACATATGCGTGTCTTGGCAGGACACGTTGTTGCATGTTGTATCATTTGTTGGAAAAATCGAACACAAGAAAAGTTAGGCAGAAATAATTTACGTTGCCTAAGTTAGTGGGCAGGAGTTTACTTACTTACTTGTTAGTTGATATTGTTATGCGAACAAACTACGTTCTACGTGTTGTTGTTGTTGTATTCAAATTTTAGAAGGAACTTTGGCCAGATATAAAATACAAACAAATTATGCCCCAAATGCGCTATTTAAACACATAATATTTCCTAGCCACAAATTTTATGTGAACAACCATCGTAAGCCAAAAGGGTATAAAGCAAATAAACTAGCTCCTGAAAACAAAAGATGACTGGAAAACTTTAATCAAAACAATTGATACGTAACCCTTATGTTATAGGCTTTCAAAGGATAGCAACTTTCAATTGTAACTTCTTTGTATTGTCGAGAAGGCATGAAAACCTAGCTTTTTTCACTATTTTCCTTCGGCACTCAAAATCTTTTGTTACTGTTAATTTAAATCAGCAATACTTCACTACTTTGTTTCATGCTTTTGTTTTTATAGCTGCACAACCATCCAAAAATAGTTTAGTCCATATTCATAAGTATTGGTTTTATTATCTACAAAAAAAGTAATTGTTCCTGGGTTACGTAACTATTACCGTTTTTAATGTGCATTCGTTAGTACATGTAAATTATTATGAAAGTTTTACTGGTGTAGTACAGCATCTGGTATTACATTATCCTTAACTATTTTTCTCAGTTTAATAAAAACCAAACATTCACTCCTCTTGTCCTGACGATTGTATTAATATTAAATTAGGTGTTAGGAGTCATAAATAGCTAGTAAGTTAGTATATTTCGGTAAAATCGTCGATTCGCATCAGACATTCATCGTAAAAAATAGTTTCAAGCCTCTACTTTCATGTAAGAATCGTAATGAATCGCACTAAAATATTCATCACGGCATTTATTCCCATCATCTTAACATCTGCAAGCGTTTTCCCATTGAGCACGAGTTGGGGTAAAACGACTTCCCTATGTGTACAATTCCTTCGAAAATTAGTCCAAGAAAACGACAATTTTTTATTCATATTTCACTCCTACACAAGCTACGAAAACTACAACTTGACCAAAGACTTTACAAAAATTGTCCTAAATAATGCTCATCAATGGCTGAGACCGGTTTGTTGTTGGAAAACCCGTTTACGTACTCCGAGCTATGTTTCAGTTGGTCCGTGGAGCACTTCCAGCATTTCCACTGCAACAGAAAAAATGACGAATTTTACTCGTTTCCCAACCAACATTCTTGTGTTTTGTTCCGAAGAGCAGAAAACTGTAGGATTAAAAGGTATAATAACTTCGAAATTAAGTCGACTTCCTGTCATCAAGTTAATCGCAATCAGGGATCGACAAGGGAAACTGCAAATCGACACATTTACGCGACTGCGGTTTTCCCCAGAACGTCTGTCAAAGCCGTTAGAGCTTCACAAGTTCCTATTCTGGAACAACGCCGGTGTGTCCATCCAAGCCCTAGTTTTCCTATGGAACCTCAGGTTCCTATACGTCTACCAAAACGACAGGTTTTCTTGCGGTCGTTTGCTCCGGGAGAGGTCACCCGATGTTTATCTCTGCTGTTCATATCTGATGGATGCCTTATATCTAAAGGAGACTCATAATTTGACCGTCGTCATGTACGAACAAGACGTGGAAGTATCCAAGGTTCCCCAGACATCTTCAAACCAGTATATCGTCTCGAGGTACACCAGTCACAGGAATGAGGTCCAACGGGTGAGCCAACTCCACTTTGCAGATATTTTCTTTGAGTACGTGATATACTGCAGGAAAACCGGCAATGGGGAACATGGGTCAGGTCATGCCGCTCTCTGGGTAGACCCATTCTCCCCAAATTCTTGGATCTGTATTATCATTTCGCAAATTGTTGCTTATTCCGTTCTCTTCGTCACACGCGGAGACACATCACGCTTATCATTATTAACATTGGCAAATATCGCACTCGATCAGTTACAAGTGCTGCTGACAATGGCGCGTTATCGACGTATTCAAGAGAGGAAAAATTACGTCGCATTCTCATTCTTCTTGCAAGTAATTGCCTTCTTCCTGAGTAATCTCTATGGCAACGGTATTATCAGTGTAGTGGTTGTACCTAGTCCTCCAAAAGTCTTTTCGGGTTTGCGAGAACTGCTGGAAGCGGACTACAAAATAATTTGGTTCTCCTTGTACGATTCCCCGAATCCTCTGGAAATTATATAAAACATTCTTTATACACCGGGGAATTGAACATCGTCTCAATAGCAGCTTTCAGGAAGGATCTGGCAACCCTTACATGAATTCCGACATAGCGCCAATTTTGTTGAAGAAATACGCAATTTTCTGGGACTCTGGCGATATGCTCAAGCCGGAGAAAGTCGAGAAAGAAATAGAAAAAATCGGAGGGAAGAAAGCTCACCCAAGGAAATGTTGCAGAATACCGGAAATTATTAATCTCTACTATTCATTTTGGAATATTCACACGATGAACGGATACTTGATGGGGAGGACGATTCGGTGGATCCGAGAGGCTGGTCTGGTCCACCATACTGGCAAAATTTCAGATTTTGTTTACAGGATAAGGTTCAATTTTACGAAGAGTGGTCGACAAACAAGACAGAATGTTGTGATTCAAAAGGATAAAATCATTTTCGCCAAGCTCTTGCCTGTCATGATGTTTTGCGTGGTGATTTATGGGGTCGCTGTAGGAAAATTTCTTATGGAAGTGCAAGGAAGGACGTATGCAATCTCTTGAAAACAAGCTCGAGCTCAATAAGGCAAATGTGAAAGTATGTAAAAGTAAATGGAGGTGAAGTAATCGGATCCAGTCTTGCAGATGAAAGGACGGAAGCATTATTAAGGCGTTGAAGGGATAGGCAAAAAATTATAGTTTTTCCTAATTTTCTCGGAAATTAGGGAGAAGTGCGACCTACAAATTTTAGATTATATGTAGTTTTTCACGCTCTTTTAAATGAGCTACTGAGCGTCAAAATTGGCCGCGGAGCGGTTCGTAGTACATCATTGTTAGTTTTCAACGCTACGACGAACTTCTCACGACAATGTCTACGGTTTGCACTTTCTTACGCCCTGTTATGTGACTTGGTAATTGCCAACAAAATCGAATCAAAAAGGTTGCAAATGCTAGTTTGCAAAAACGTTGCACACGTCGAAACCAATTCGTTATCAAGTCTAGCCCACACTCGGCGATGAAACATACTGCTGATAAAATCAATCCAGATATGAACACTATAAATATAACCGCAACATTTCCATCAATCCTTGCTGCTTTCATTTCTTTCGGACTTGGAACGACTTTCTCCGAGAGAATATCTCTCCACCAGTCCCACAAACCGGCTGCTTCCGACGCCCGCAACCTAATGACAAGATGAATTGGTACGTATCCCGTTAAATTCCAAGCCATTCTCCAGTTGGTGTACACGTCCGTTCCAATGTCGACGAAGGGCATTCCATCATTTCTGAGTTTGGTCGCCAATCGACTACTCACCCGCTGTGGGAGAACCACCGCAGTTTTATTGCATTCCCTCAATTTTTTCAACAGCGACTTTTCTTTTTGCTCCCTAAGTTTGTCGAGAAACGAATTTCCCACGTGCATCCAACCCGTCCATACCATTTTTTGGTCTTGCAAGTCGGTTCCTCTCAACGCAACGTCCATGGCGTCCACCAGGTTGCGAAATGTTGTGGTTGTTTCTGGAAGTAATCTAGTGTGTCTCTCAAGGAAATTGACGTTCTTTGTGTTATTTCTCAAACTTTGTTTCACGTTATTCTTACGGTAAGCATGCCACACCTCGGAGAAAACCTTGATGACGTCACCGCGAGTTCCAACACTATGACCTCCCAAATGTGCCTCTACGGTGTTCCACGGAATCGGCAATTTTGTTTTGCGGAAGGCATATGTATGTATGTATTTAAGGGTAAATGATAGAACTATTGAAAAGTTAAATCACTCAGCCACTGAATCAAAAAAATAGGATTATTGTGAACTGCCCTTATACCATAAAGGTGTTAAACATTCTCACGCGTGAGATTAATTTGGTGCCTGTGAGCCCCCCACACGGCCCAGGCAAAGCCGACCAGTGCGTCTAATGCGGAAGGCATATACAAACTTTATCATGGATGATCTCGTGTAGACGCTAAAGCTGTCGTTTACAAGCTCCTGCAACGTTTTGTAAGGAATGGGCTTTCTTGGTAGGATGAGGTTGTAAACGTTCGTGTTTTTGTAGGCGTTGTTCAGCACAACGGCGACGAGAAGAAAGAGGCCCACGAGAAAGCTAAATGGTTGTCTTTTGGGCTGATGTTTTGCCAAAATGGAATCGCCTTGTTCCAGCAACACGGTCAAAACTCTCAGCATGTAGTCAAAAACTTCAGGTAAAAACGTCGTTGGCCAAGTATTAAAATTCCTAGCTCGCAATTATTTATATTGGTTGTAGTGAAAACCCAAGCACAAATTCAGAATAAATTTAATTTTTTAGTGTACTAATTTTTAAAATATAGGGTTGAGGGTTTCCCAGTCGCTAGTTTTTCCCAGTGTAATGGAAAAAAGCCTGCCCAGGAATAAGTCCAAAATGTCAAATTCGTTGAGTGAATGCATTAAAGCATTTGTCTCACAATGCCGCAGCCATAGATTTATTCCAACTTTTACATTTTGCGCATGACATTGCAGTTTTGGACAGATTTTGGGCGTCTAAAAGGGTATTTACCGAATTTTACCGGTAATTACCAAGTTTAGTTTTTTCCAGATTCCAACCATATTTTAAGGCTTGAAAGATGTAAATATATTTTATTTGTTGCCAGATATTTTCCACATTCTGAGTTGTCTGTGAAACAGCTTGATTTTTTTTAAAAAAATACATACGCACTGTGTCGAGAAAAACACATTGGGCATTTTCTTTGAATTATATAATTTTGTTTCCATAGTGACTACCTGAGTTATTATTTACTTGTTTTCATTTTGAATCCGAAGACTTAAAGTCGCCACCAACTTTGCGAGTATTCTTGGCGTCTTGGAGCTACTTCCGGTCTACCGAGAAATCCAGCTTGTGACCAAGTCGTACAACGACATGCACCAGTTCATTTGAATGCCATGCATCATTCTCTCCTTCAGTTCCATCTTTGCCCTCACCTCGTATCTCGTTATGAGCCGCTTCCAAACCCTGCAGATTTCCACACTCATCATATTCTTGTATGGCATCATCACCTCGGCTGTTCTGACCAGTTTTCTGTTCCACTTTCCAGTCCTCTTGGAACTTCCTGTCCAAAGTGGCGCCTTGATGGGTCAAATGAGAAATCTATGTTCAGTCGGTATTGCTTCAAGGGTAATCCGAAAAATTATAGATAGATGAGGAAGTTCATCAGGTCCTGTGCGCCGGTCAGAATATACTTTTTCAGTGCCTCCTTTTTTGAAAGGACGACGCCGCTACTGGGAATTCCATTAGTTTGAAGTTGATTGTATGCTAATTTCTTAATTACAAGATATTAACTTAATTACTAGAAGAAATTTATCATTTATCATATCGTAGAAAGAATGTTGTCTAGGATCTTCATACGTAATTACGTAAACTATTAAACTATTTTTTAATAGCAATTAATGAACAAATAGCAAATCGAAGCAAGTCAATTAAATACATACAAATGTGATGAAAAATAATTATCGATTGTATTTGCTCCACAGACAACTAGTAAATGCTGCTTTCAATTAGACCTAGTGACCAATATTACTTTAGAACTCAAATGAATTTGAAAAAAATGTGAGGAAAGTTAAAAGTTAGCCCAAGAAATTTGAGGACAAGTTGAACACACTCGAATGACATAATGTTGTATGCTGTTAAATGAGTCCGGTTTTTACAGGTGGACCCTCTACGCAACGCTACTTGAATTTAAGAATTTTTGAAGAGGTGTAACGCCTCGCAATAATTCAAAAGAAAATCCCCGCCACGACTTTACTTTGTGGCATATAGTACTTTTTTAATTTTTATTCATTTTAAGTTAATACTCTTAGTGAATTGCCAAAATAAATTCTGTGCTCGATATCGGCAATATTCCATCATACCTTTATCTCATCGAAGTTCAATATTTATTCCGAGTCCTGAAACAGAACCAGTACTCGAAAGAGGACAATAGTCAGATGAAATATTAACGGAAGTAATATGTGATAAAATGGACCACGATTAGGACACGAGATTACGACGGTTCGCAAGACCCGAAAATTGGGAAGCGTTTGACGTTATTAGGAAGGAATCTGTGAGTACCAAAATCTAATCGGCATAAACCAACTGAAGATTTTCTCCCGGCGAACTACACTGACAATTGACAAGAATGGAAATGTATAATTTAAATCAACATTTGCGCCGTAAATTATCCAAAACATGATTTTTAAAATTATTCACAAAAATTGCTTAGAAAAGGCTTCAGAGAATGAATAAAATGAAATACGAAATACGAATTTCAGCATAATCAAAACGGCGTTTTATTCAGAATATTTCTTTAAATCAAGTTTTATGGGACCCGGTCACACATGTAACAAACTGTGGCAATTCAAGTGTAATTCATAAATTAAATTGCGGTCACAAAATATGAACTTAATATAAACAGTCAATAACTATTCAAACTAACTACTTCTGAAAATAAATTATGAGAAAACAAGGGCTGCCGCCATTTTTGAAATTCTGCGACCCGAACACATGTTTAAAATTCATATCATATCAAAATAAAATTAGGTTAAGGACGAGCAATATTTAAAAAAAACTAGCAACTCCAACCGAATTCAAACTTTACAAACAATTCATAATTGGTCACCGTTAGCAATCACGGGGAATAAAAACACTCGGTAATTTTTAAATCAATTTGTGCACTCCTCCTCTCGAATTCAGAACCCGTCGCGCCTCTAAATATGACTCCCGGAGGAAACTCCAATCGAACCCGTTGTGGGGCCGGGCTCCTGTGACAAGAACATGTTCCCAGCACCAGCCTCCTGAGAAGATCCTTGCTGTCCGTGGTGAGTACAATTTCCGGTCAATTCATTGTACTCGCTGATGCGCTGCTCGACCTCCTCCATCAAACTTCGCTCCACCTCGGCTTCCAGCGGGACCTGCGAAAAGATACCAACAGAAAATTCAGGGCACTGATTTGGTTTGAAAATATTTACTTTTTTGTGCATTTACATTCCTATTTTTAAAATTTAAGAAGAATAAAATAAATTTTTACCTTGCAGTGTTTGCTGTAAACATGTTTCAAAATGTCGAGAAGATAGTGAAGCTGAATCAGGTGCTGGTCATCATTGCCCCTCCGCTGGGCTTGAAGCAACTGGCTGAACTCGGCGCTGTACTTGCTGAACTGGACCTGGATAAACTGGGCGAGAGCACTTGAGTTGGGGTTGAAGTTGGAGGTAGCTGACGGCTCGTCCTCCAGCGAAAGACGGTGAAGGTCGATGTTCAGGTCCTCCAAAGGCGAGTGCTGCGTAGCCGGAGACCCACCACCGGAAGCTTCTGGAAGTGTCAAGTTAATTGGCCGCATCTTTCTTCGTGGAGGATATCCAAAAAATAAAGAAATTGCACGAGATAAAATATTTTCAGAGATTCAAAACACTTCTTAAAACTCAGGGTAACCACAAAACGACGTGTTTCAAAGTTAAAGATAATTACAGGGCGCAGACGACCTCTTCGTCTCAAAATAAAGGCTTTACCCTGGAATCCCAAAAATTAAATTGAGGCTGGAGCCAAGTACTTCGATAAAATGAATATTTTTGTGTTGGAAGTGACCTTAAAGATATGCACGATTTTGAATGCGATTGTCGAATGAAAAATGTCTTCCTTTGCACCACAATTTTAGGGAATGTCTCGAGATAAAGTTTTGTGAAAGGCCAAAAATTAATCTGTGACTTGAGTCAAGACCGGCAAGAGAATGAAGACTTTTGGAGTTTGAAGTTCAGCTTACCATTTTTGAGATCGATTGTCAGATGAAAAATGGCTTCATTTGCATCACAAGTTATGAAAAATGCTTTTGTCTTAAAGGAAAGCTGAACTGTAACTGCAACGAAAGTTCCAGTCAACATGCCCTTTCCACACCGCCTGCCGCCTGGATTCGCATTCATCTTCATCGGTCGCGAGTCAAAATATGTAAAATTCTTGGAAATCCGCATCCTTTGGTCCTTCAATTGTCCAAGAACAACGGGTCGAATGTAAGGAATATGTACTTATGTATAAGCCTGAGAGAAACAGTTCAAAATCATGAGCATTTCCATGCAGCAAAACGTCAAATGGCGGATTTCAAAGATAAGTCGACCCAACCCAGTCCCTTTTGTCAAGGACCACCATTCCGACTTAAGCTTCTTTTGCATTTTTTTTTGCTTGCTGCTAAAGTCGCAGTCTCACTTCTCGCTAAATACGAAACTGAAATTAATGCATTCACAACTTTTCATGGGATGTAAATTGAATTCCAAATACTCTTATTGTTGTGTATGTAAAGTGTAAATCCCTGCAAAACTTCGGCGTATTATATTTACTAAAAAGGTCGAACGGAGGATATATGGTTGGTTTCGTATGCAACTGAACGGAGTTCATTTTTAGCTGAAGGCTGAAGGAGAAGTCGCAATCGCAAATGAATTGTCATTATCAAGTTCAAGGCACTCGGCGGACGAGCACTCACACAAGATGTGCCTGATGACGGTTCAGACGACCGATGTTGTATTAAAGCTGGAAGAGAATAAGGCGATTATTAAACGGAGGTATGTATATCCGGACGACGAAGAAAATTTGACTCTGACTCTCTGCTTCTCTTGTCAATGATAATGAACTGTGATTTTCAGTTATGTAAAATTAATATTACAACCAGCGAAGCATCTTCAAACTATTTTGATCCCCTGCAGCGAAATCTCAAAAAAATGCACTTTATTTTCGGGAGCGGAAGAGTTGGACCATTTTTTTGCGTACTGGGTTCGGAGTTTTATCGTTTCTGCGAAATTGACTCACAATGACATATCTGGATGATGATATGGTGAAAATGTCTATCAAAAAAGTGTGACACCAAAAATATTTTGTTGTGATTCTTGTAATGGGAATGGATGGCTATGCCATCCCACATAATGAATAAGCTACATAATGTGTACATGTATGTTGACGAGAACGATGTAAATACCGTAGTATTTAGCAGATTAAAGTTATTC
>JAHZMY010002745.1:0-10468 GCA_027743915.1 Seira sanloemensis | reverse complement strand
AAAAATGAATGCCATTCAGTAAATACACTACACTAAAAGCATCACACTCTGGAAAGTTACAGTCTGTCCAAAAAAGTGAAGCCAAAATGCAAGCATGGGACGATAATAATCTACTGCCTCCCTTTCTTTCTTACGCCTCGCCTGGTGGCGGCAAGGGCTTGTCTTGTTTCTCCATTCACACCATGTATACCAGTAAAAAGCCAAATCCATTTCTGATTTTGTTATTGACTTTGTGATGGTGCGGGAGAAAGGGCGGACATCATTGTATTCTCTGATTGTCGACAATTTTGACCGTTGACAATTTTTTCACGTACAATTTTGAGTTTATTTTAAACTTTAACGCCAGTTAGTCATTAATATTCAATGTTAGGTTGAAGTTGTTACCAAAACAAAGTAGGACATCTTCAAGTTTTTCAACTAATCCGTTGACCGTTAGCACTTGTAAAAATGCTCAGACTGTAACCCAAGGTGTAGACTGATGGATGGTAAGATTTCAATTATTATTTTAACATATATTGAAGCCGGGTATTTTTCGACATTGGGTGATATTCAGCAGGTTTGTCAAATTGGATTTAAATTGATATGCCAACAGTTGTCTACACAAAACAACGCAGTAAGTAATTGATGGGGATCGAAGTTCGGCTGAATTGATGAGCTTGAATCGAGTGCTGGTAGTGTTTTTAAAGCCAATCAGCCGAATAATGATGTTCATCACAGCCGGAAGGGATCTCCTTTTGTCATTGAAAAAGACTAGCCTCTAGCCTGTCACTGTCACCGTGACTTGCACTGGAGTTCCAAAAATCCGGGTGTTCTGCGCTGCAAAATAGGTATCAATAAAATTTTGTTGAATATTTAATTACTTGTAATTCTTAGCAAACTCAGCAACATTTTGTACGCTGGTGAAGAGAAATTAAGTTGTGATATACATATGTATGTACGAACGTAATTGTTGTATTTTTAGAGAGGTTGCAATTCAAAAATGGGGCCCTGTCAACTGTTGGCAACAATGACGAACAATACACAAAAAAATTTCTGAGAAAAGTTTTCTTCCTGGAATCTTTCTACTTGCGGTCTCACGCAGCACATAACCAAGTCTGTTCACCGGATAATCAGGTATAAAACTCAAAATGATAAAGTACTACATACCAAATTTTTACAACAATATAATAGTCAGTCTTTTAAGTACAGGAAAATTTTAATTATTAACTTTCTTATAATTTGTACCTGATCCAATTCTCTTTCTAGTTACCTTATAACAGCTATGATAAGCTGCGACGCCAGGAGCTGCTGTCCAACTTTGCAAGTTGAAATCGGAGCACAATTTCCGGTTCAAGATTGTGTTGATGCAACTGATTGCCAAGAGGTAAGGTGTCTTAATTTGTCCACACAATAAACCAAACCACAATCTATGATATTTCAAAAAGCTTCGGTACATCATTTTTTTCGAGTTTACACTCAGCCAGCCAGCCTTCATAAAATATGTCGCAAATGTTTTTGACATTTTTTTAATAAGATTCAGATTTTAGAGGAGAAAGCACGGAATGATTTTTTGACAAGTAATGCAAAAATCATTCTATGCAATAAGATTAAAAAGGCTACACGCAAATTTAATGCGAAATGTAGTTTCTACGTACTATTATATTTTTTAATACACTCAATACACAATGATTGTGCGAGATTTTTTATTCATCCTTAAACCAGTGGATTTTAGCTTCATTTTCCCGTTCCTTAAAAATCTAATCGTATTTTTAATTTTAACATAGGTGGAAGCAAATCGCCAGAGCAGCTTTAGCAAGGATTGACTACAATTTCGTGCCTGGTTGGAGTAATTGTATAATTGTAACATCGCGCACATCCCACATGTCCACATCCGTGTTCTATCATCGTTGGATACCATCCATAGCAGTTATGAGTACCGTGCATTTATTTTAAAGTTAGATTAAGTTAGTTAGAGTCTCAGACTTTTACCTGTGCAAGTAAAATCGTTTGTACATTAAGGTTAGTTCAAAGGTTAATCATTTGTAGTGATCCAAGCTAGAAACAACATAAGTCAAAGCACATTACGCCGGTTGCGGTGACGAGCAATTAGGATGATTTTTATACAGATATTAATGTGCAATATAAAGACATACCGGCGAAATAATATAATGTAGGTTTAAAGCTGAAGCGTACAACGTCCAACCAATAGCAAGAATTTAACACTGTAGCATGCAGCATCCTAAACGTTTAAGCGGTTTGGAATGGAGAAGTACCTTAAAGTGCAATTCAAAGCTTGGAAAGGTTGATGATAGCTGAGAATTACGTTTTTGATTTGATATGGAGGGCTGGAGAGAAGTGAGGGATATCAGGCAATTGATTTAATGCACATATTTCAAATATTTACAAGAGTTTTGTCATGGCGAGTTTTCTCGGTTTCCCCGAGATTGGCTTGCTAATCTGGAATATAATTTTCTCGCTTGTAACTGATAAATCATATTCAGCGGTAGGCGGTAAGAAAAGGGTTTAGGTGTCATTTCAAACTCTAGGAAGGCAAATTGTTAGTACGGTTTTAGACCAGGATTTTATATGAGGTAGAAGGTATGGTCGGATAACTGCGTAATACCAATAATGCGTGTACTTCCCAAATTGAGAAAAGTTTTGTTTTGGCGGTTTCGTTGGATAAGAGACATATTGCGTAGATTGTGGAGACAAAAGCTCCGTCGCCTCTGCTATGAATTCGTATTTAATAGAAAAAGTAATAGTATTCGTAGAAAAAAAATATATGTAAAGTGGCACTCACACTTTCACAAGTATCACTCCGATTTCTGATATGAGCTGTTAAAAAAGACACCATAAAAACCAGTAAAGGCCACTAAAGCCAATATAGTCAAATTCATTGGACAACCAAAGGTGTAAGTTTTGGATATCCTTACTTCTAATTCAAGTTATATAAAAGATTTAAAGATGCAGAAATTAGCAGTGGATTGCACACAAATTTTACATTCTGCAATATAAATTTTCGCAGTGGTATTTTCACCCAAGAGTGCATTAATTGCATGGAACTCGAATTGTGGGCAACGACTTTAGATTGTAGCGTTGTGACTTTATTCTAATTGAAAGGCCAATTCGAACTACAAAATCGGACGTATTGAAAATTGTGAGTAATAAATCTATGTGGATGAGCAAGGGAGGTATATCTTCCGTGGAGGATTATAAAGTTAATAAGTAGCGTTTTATTACTGGAAAAGGAGCCGAACCTCATTGTTGACAAACCTAAATTGAATGTGTGTTGTGCATTATTGCACGAATGCTTACATCGAGTGGGAGAATACATGATAAGGAGAAGGGTGAAAACCAGAGGAGCTCTCACTTGCCTAACACTTTACGTTGCTTAAATATAAATTTAAGCTGTAGCTCTTCGAACATTCTAAGAGTGGAAAATTCCACTGGAAATCATATATTGGTAACAAGAATTATTTCGGAGTTCGAATATCGAGTAAAAGTTAATTTTTTGATGTACTACAAATGTACTTGGGACAATGGTAATCATGTCTGGTAAAGCGTATGTTACTCTTCAAATACTCGAAAATCATTCCATCTAATTATAAGCAAACAGAAAGAGAAATTCGCAACCAGTTTCGACCCGTCTTGCTCCAACGTTTAGACTTTTTTGTACACGCCTAGTCAGTATATTTATACAATTCCTAGACGAATTCTCGTTTAAATTCATTAACGTAGTATATTCGGTAAATGCCAAAACAATACGCACTAGTGTAGAATTGATTACGGCGAAAAAATTTAATATCCAACGGGGACATTTTATTTTTTGTATGGATTTATTTAAATGAACGCACAATATCTTGTGTAGGTTGAGCCAGTAAAAGCCCAATAATTCGGATTTATGATTTTTTTCACGGTCGTAATGACATGTGAACTAGGTTTGTCTGTTTTCATACATTCCCACTTTTACAAGAAATATCGAGCACAACGATCAATGGAAATAGAAATGCGCTGGCAACACAAAAATTTTGGTAATCACTTTTGAAATGAGTAAAAATGAAATACGAAATGGAGACGATGGGTTACAGATGAGCTGAACATGAACTTGAAGTTGCCATAAAGATCCAGTCGATGTTCGAATTTCTAACTGTTGCAGTAAGGCGGCGAACATAACGCCGGTGATTGTTACAGTGACTTGCATGCGGAGTATTTTCACCTTGTTCATGTTGAATCCAGGATTCAAGGGTTATTTTCATGTGCAGGATGAAAACGAAAAAAACGGACGAATTTCAATTTCGTAAATAAAAATGAGGTCATTCACACAAAATATTCACTAAGTATCAATCAATTCGCAACATTATAGAACAGCCCTGCGAAAAATGTATTTCGAATCGGGGATATTTAAAAAAACTGCGTCTACTGCGCTTTTGTATAAGAGTATTTGGCAGCTTGATGTCATTTATGTTTAGCTACGAAAATAACGCCGGTGATTGAATGTCACTGTGATTTTTTAATTGCGCATATTAAATTTAATCACAGAATTGTTTAATTACCACAAGTCCAATTTTATCCACATAAACGTATATGCAGCAACAGTTTTATTCACTTTTTTCCACTTCAGTTCAGGGCTTTTTACTTCAATTCAACGCTTTTGTAAAATTTTACGACAGGAACTTTGTCTAAATTATACTGCAGTATTAATTGCACCGTAATATGGGGACGGAGAGGCTTGACCCTATTTGACACGTCTATTGCGGAGGTTTGACGCACGTGTTTCAAAAATTATAATGCAGAGGCATAACGCGTAGAGGAGGTTTCACTCTATCCAGAATCACTTATACTTAAAATTGTACTAATTTAGCAGGAACACGCAATGGGAGATTCGCAAATCTCATATTCCCCCCGAGAAAATGGGCGTCACCAATGTTATTTGCTATGCTAGTTATGTGTTTGTGCTCAGAGAATGAACGTGGATGTTAATAATGGAAGGGCCAACATGCTTGTTCTATTGTCAGATTATCTCTCGTGGTTTTAATTCACATTCACGCTATATATATTGTACCTCGTCGATAGGTACATTAGATTGTACGTATATAACAAACTGAAGCTCGTAACACAATCAATTTGCAGCGTTATAGAAACAGCCCTTCGAAAAATGTATTTCGAATCGGGGATATTTAAAAAACGTCTTCTGCGCTTCCGTACAAGCGTATTTGGCGGCTTGATGTCATTTATGTTTAGCTACGAAAATAACGCCGGCGATTTATTGTCACTGTGATTTTTAATGCCGAATACGTTCACTTTGGGCAATATTGGATTGAACACAGCAACGCAATTTCTGTTTGTCTTGTTTCCAAACAAAACCAAGACGTTTTTCCTATTATTTTTACAGCTGCGAATTTTACATAATTTGTCGAACTTTTAAGATATACAAGGTGACTTGACTCGAATAATCGATGAGTAGTATTTTCTTAGGTCTCTTAGCGGTTGCTGCCTGACAAATATCGCGTGAGATATTTTTTGCACGGCTATAGCAAGATTCAGAAGGCGTAAGTATGTTGCATGTAATGCGGTGTAATACAATGCATGTAATCGTGTAATGATAATTAAAATTAAACGATACATTAAAGATGGGGAAATAGCAGTTGCTTGTGCATCTGCATCGAACCTATACCAAAGTATGTATGAGAGACGAGATATGATGGATGGAAGAAGAAAAAACGAGACATTACTTAATTCGCACTCGAAAAACTCTTACTTTAGCATTTTGATGTGATCACTCGCGTGGAAAGCGATGGAGAAATCATACTTGTTCCACTCGTTTAGTCTGTCCTACACAACATCTATATGTAGTACGTAGGATAAGTAAACCACGACAAGAAATATATAACAAACCTCCAGAATTGGTAGGAGAATCAAACTGAAATTTGTCTGGTTGGACTAGGACCAAGTCTCCACTACAGCGTGCAATACTGTAATCTTGCTTGCAATATACGTCCTATGTGCTGATAATTGTTATAAAATTAGATTGTTTGCATTCCCATTTGAGTGTATTGTGTATTTAAAGGCGAATCTTTAAATATACGTTTCCCCAGCGGGTTTCTGGAACGAGTCTGGCCAAAGCCCGTTAAAAATGAAATGTTCTGATACTGGAGATCCTCCTACAATTACGAATATGTCTTTTATCATGTGCCTAAAGCCCTCAATTTTCTCCACTCGTAAAACTCTTTCTACATACAGTTTTGCGAAAGGGTCTTACTGCGAGGATAGTCTGGAAGTAACATACCTGCAATTTACTTTAGCGTACAATTATATCATTATGTAAATGTTGTTGTCCCCATGAGGTAATGTGGGGGAAACTAGAAATTAAATACATCGAGATAAAGGATTCGATTTTCAAATATTTTAGCTCTTGTAACCAGGGGATTTTTTTGTAGATTTAATAAACATTTGGGTGGTCAATAGGTGTTCCCAAATTGTTCAATAATGGTTCTCCAAATTATTATGAAAAATTCGTTTTCTTTTTTGGAAGCAAAGATTGATCAGATAGGTCATCATATAACACAACAGCTAAGTGTCAAGGGGTAGCTTAAACGGGTAGAGCTTCTCGCACAAAATTCTTAAAATTACCTAATCAATTGCCTAAAAATACAAACATTTCCTCGCCCCACTCTTCTCTGCGAGTTGCTAAAGACATAAAAATGTGACGCGAAGAAAAACTTCAAGAAATATGTTTCATCTATCTACTTACTAGTCAAAAGAGAATCTTTCTTCTCGGCTGCTATTATGCACACGCCGTGTCTTTGTTTATTCTTGAAATCTGAATGAAGGAAAAATGTGTAACAGCGTGCATCAAATCATCGAAAGAAAAGAATGTCAAACTGTCTTATGCGTAATTCGTCATTAGTTGATGACAAGTAAATCCTTACCCTTGATAATTTTATCACCAATTTCAAAGAAAATTTTTCACTCCTTTAGGCCCTATCAATTTAGTTACAACTATCTTATGTAATTTTAAAATCTAGGAAGATAGTACATTTATCTTTACCAAAAATGTGAAAATCTTTGCATGTTCCGACTTATCAAAAAAAACCACCGGAACTTGTGATTAAAGATTGAGTTTGGGTAATACGAGGGAAGCAGATCTTTTCTTTTCAGATTTATATTGAAGCACTTTTATTGAGTTAATAGAATAAAGAGCCCAAGCTCATGGTTGACAAAATGTGAATGTGTATTGTGCATTACTGCGCGAATTCTTATATATATCTAGTAAAATGATAACAAGAAGGGAGATAACCAGAAGGGTTCACGCCCTTCCTGCNTGTGAATGTGTATTGTGCATTACTGCGCGAATTCTTATATATATCTAGTAAAATGATAACAAGAAGGGAGATAACCAGATGGGTTCACGCCCTTCCTGCACTTTCACGTGAGCGAAAAATGCATAACAAAGGTTCTATTGTTATAAGGGCTAAACATAAAATTAATCTGCAATTCTATGAATTCTGTAAAAGTGGAAAATTCCACTGAAAACCATGCATATTATAATTCGTGGAATATTTATGTGATCACAGAACTCGTAAGTGCCAATGGCAACTTTGCAAATGCCAACTAATTCTTGTCTTATTCCTAGTTTTGACTTCACCCAAGGTCTAAAGGTGCCTTGTCAAGTTTCGATTTGAACGAAAGTGTGAAAAAGCCTCGTAGTTAAATATTTGTCGTCAAGTAATTATGTAATCAAAGCAAATCTACGCATATATTTTCCAAGTGGCTGTCTCGTGATAACCAAGTAAACGCGAAGTTCCAGAAGTTGATAAGTGTGGTCTCCTATGCCAAGTGAAAACCGACAAAACTTTGATTTAAATGATGGAATCTCATGATTATGCTGACTAAATAGGACAAATTCTCATTATGTCACTTGAAGTTCTCTGCCATTTACAAGAACAGTCTCATGTCTATCGAGGAAAATCGTACAAGTCACAACCTCTTGGACTCTAATTATTGCATTCTTCGTACTCCTTTCATCGTTAGTTAATGCAATAAAATCTTCTGTACGTCTTTAAAGTCTTATTAAAGGCCTACGTTTATCCTTTATGGAACTAAATAAGTACATTTTTATCTGTACCATAAGATCTTATTTCCCTTTTCTTCTATGTCATTTTCCAATGTCAGGGTAATGTTTTGATGATGACGAAAACTAAAAACTCAAGAAAAATGCGTGTGGCTGCATTTCATACATTTCTCATTCGTTTCTCTGTGTGCTTCTCTGTTTACGCGTAAGATGCTTTGCCTAGTTTTTGCTCGAAGAAGAAGATGATGAGGAAGAAGACGATGGTTCGAGGTGGATTTGCTTACATATCTCAAATTGTCTTCAGAATCTACAAACGCTTACGCGATCTTTTAATTGATATTGCATTTATTAGAATCTGAGACTGCACGAATCATGGTTTGTCATTTTGAAATGTACTTCAAGATGTAAAGTCCTTAAATATGGTTGATAAGAACTGTTTTTGGTGTTTCCTTAAGTGTCAAATTTCCGTATTGTCGTCATTTTACTTAATTCCGTTACTGATCACTTTTCACTAGAAAAAAGGTAACTGTCCATTTCCCCAGTCACGAACTTCAATCAGTCTTTTTCCGACTTTACCCTCGTCGCCAAATTTATTGTTATGTTTGCCAGTAACAATGCTATTTGAGACTCAGGTTTTAGTTCTTATTTAATAGCAGATTAGAATTTATTTAGGCCACACAAAATGCACTCAAAATTACTTTGTGTATCAGTACAGAGAATGACTTGACTATTCTAGGAGAGTTTCAAGCAGAGAGTGTCTTGTGCTCGTTCTGCTTGTCTCTTACAAACATCTTGTAGAGAAGCTAAAACTACAATTGGACTGGCTCCGAAGTCTCCACTGTTCATTAAGGATAATTAGCATATCTTCATGCTAGAATTGAGACTCGGACCATTCTCATATTCCTTATTCACTAAACACCACAGCTACGAACTTGTAAGATTACATATAATATGATATTGAATACAAATTACGAACGTACAAAATTAATGCTCGCATTTGTGGTGAAAAATGTTCATTATTGATTTTTGGTTTGCTTTGCAGCAGAGCGCAAAAACATTATGCATACAATTACCATTTTATTTATTAGCGTGCTATTTCGTATATGTTAAATGCGCACAGGTCTCATCAAAATTATTGGCATTTTACATTCTCTGAATTTATTTGCATTCCTCCCAACTGCGTTTCTTGCAAAGTTTACTTGCAAACGCAAAAAAAATTAACAATTTCGGGTCTCTTATGTGAAACTCGATCAAAATTAATGCTCCTCCTTCAACATACTCCAAAATATTACCTTGAACAACAAAACCAAAACCTGCAATGGTCATATATCAAAAGAAACAAAAAGTTGGAGGCCAAATGGCAACTACTATCCACCGGATTCGAATTTCTTGGAATGAGGGTAACATTGGAGCTTGGAATATTTGTCCTACTGCAATTTAAATTAGCTAAAGGCATTCTATCCCCAAATTTGGAGATCATCTCAGATTCGTGCAGGAAGCGATTTCAATTTCTCGTCTGTCTCTCAGCCCAAAGGACATCCCAGCTCAAACATGTTTCAGTACGCACGATGGTGGTAATTCCAAAACAAGAAAAAAAATTTGTTTGACAGCATTTTCCTCCCAACAAGGTGAATTGGTGAATGCCACCTTGCACTCAGGTAAAACAGTCACAAAATACATGAAAAATAAATGTCTTACTTGTAGCCCACGTAAAAAAGCTGGACGAATGTGGGAAAGTGCTAAAAATCCGATGAAAAGGTGTTCTCAAGAAATGATATGAATACACAGGAAGCATGTGAACTTAAAATTTGGAGTATTTAAATAAGATTTCATATAATACGAATATAAATCATCACTTTCATCCAACTGAGAACGATTACGTCATTGGTTATATTCAAAATTATTTGTGTCTCCCAAACTTTAAGAAATCACCTCTAACCCGAATAAAAAGTGACATAACGTAATTTTGTAATAAACGTGCTTTTTTCAAAATTTCTGGAAACACAAATACAAGGCTGATTGACATGTTTTGCCCTCACCGAGCTCTACTGCATACTGGTACCTGTCATGACTTTGTCTTGACTGACACAGACAGACGTTTTACGCACACTGTATCAATCTAAATGCCCTTACAATAAAATTTAAGGTGTGACCACAGTTATTTGCCACAATGCATCATTTTTTTCTTTGGCTTTAAAGGAAAAGGCTAATGGTATCACGAAAACTCGGGAGTGGAAAACTCGCACTGCGTAAACTCGCATCCAAAAACTTTCATAGGAGTTTTCATAGGTGCGAGTTTTTGCATTGCGAGTTTTCGTAGTCCGAGTTTTCGTAGACGCGAGTTTTCGGATGCGAGTTTTCGCAGTGCGAGTTTTCCACTCCCGAGTTTTCGTGGAACCAAAGGA
Source organism: Seira sanloemensis (assembly GCA_027743915.1). Lineage (NCBI taxonomy): Eukaryota > Metazoa > Arthropoda > Collembola > Entomobryomorpha > Entomobryidae > Seira > Seira sanloemensis. The sequence continues at coordinate 13 of JAHZMY010002745.1, read as the reverse complement.
ATAGGTTACCACA
>JAHZMY010002744.1:0-12425 GCA_027743915.1 Seira sanloemensis | reverse complement strand
CTGACCTGACCTCCGTTCATTGTTTGTCCGGACCCGTGGCGATTGGTACCTCTAGTTGACAAAAAATTAGTGTTGGGATCGGGGAAAAACTAGAATTGGTTAATGCCGGTCAAATGGAAGATTAACACTATTCTGGTCTCGAACAAAACCTAGCTGCTTGAAAAAATGTCCAAAACTCCAACTGCCGTATATAAATTAAAGGGAAACACTAAGAAAACTTATTAGCTGGGGCAATGTGAGACAAATAATGTAATGATGTAATGCATTCGGGGGACATTTTTGGACTTTTTCTTGAGGGAAAACGTTTTTCCCTTGACAGTGGTAAAAACCTGCAGCTGGAAAATCCCCATCTCTTTAAAATTTCTGTTTTTGGAGTTTTTTGAAGTCGTTAATTTTACCCGAAAATAAAAATTTGACTCACAGGTCTAATTCACCCCGGAATCATCGGGACTGCGCCATCCCACGAGCTTCTCCAAAAATGGAATGAGCGTGAATCCGCCCTCGTCGCAGCAAACTCGGATAAAGTTCCCCCAGTAGCTTATCTCCCTAACGACACTGGCTCTTTAATGGGACTCTTGGAGAAATTTCCAGCGACGGCGAGGGAAAAAGCCAAGGAGGCTGCGAGAACGATCCCAGGGCGAGAGCACGGGGGAAACTGTGACATCAAAAATCTCTCGCGAGGCTCAAAAGTTTGGCTGCCTGTCTACGTCCTCGGGGCAAATATCAGCGTGGGCGACATCCACTTTTCTGAAGGCGATGGAGAAATTTCGGTAAGTCTACGGTTGGAATCCGGGAAAAGCTAAAATTGGTTAATACCGGCAAAATCCGGTAAATACCAGTTTGGACTCAAACAAAACCTAGCTACTCGAAAAACTATCCAAAACTCCAATGCCATATGTACAACGTAAAAAGTGGCAAAAATCAATGGCTGGGGCAATGTGAGACAAATAATTGTAATGCATTCAGCGAACGTTTTGGACAGTTTTTTAAAAAGACATTTCATTTCACACTTTTTCCTGGGGGAAAAACGTTTTACCCATCCCACTGGCAAAAAGCTGTGGCTGGAAAAAACTCAACCCTAAACTATACTAAACTATCTGGTCACTTTCCAGTTCTGCGGCGCCATCGAAATGTCCGGAGCGATCACAATGAAGGCCAACATAATCAAGAACGGGATGAAGCTCCATGGAAGTCTCACCATGCCCCTATTCATGGCCGGCCCGGTGGAGCCAAAGTTCTCCAAGTATCTGACCTTCGAGGGCATCAGCGTCGATGAAGACGGGAGGCAGCATCACCTAGACGCCACCCTTTCCTACAAGCAAGCCGTCCTCAACTGCATTGAGTACTTTAAGCGATTTGGATATTCCGGGGAGCAAATTTACATGCTCCTCTCATGTTGCCCCTGCGAGGGTCGGATTAACGCAATTGTCGACGTGCCGAATGCACTCTGCTCCATTTCCATCCCGACCGAGATTTTTGAGTTCGACGTCCTCCCGAAAGACGGAGGACATTCCCCGGTGGTTTCAATCACTGCAGTCCGTAACGGCGTTGCCCATTAGATATAACTGAGCCTGAGCAGAAATTATCAACCTTTTCTACAATTTCTACAATGTATTAACGCACTCAAAACAATTTGAGATTTAAAAAAATCTTTCCGCATTTAGGTAATCAGATTATCATTGGTCACACATGTCTTCATTTGGAGCCTTGAAAACAGCTCCCAAACCGGACCTTCGTATACATTGGATGGATGATTAAAAGAGGTCTTCAAACAAAGAAAATATACTCTTGAAATACTTGACTATGACCATTTCTGAAGGCTTGATATGAAAAGATATGATTCGCATACCTATGTGGATTTGGTGTCGCATCATGCCCCCAAAATTCATTCATCATCGTAATATCTCTCTCTACGCCAACTCCAACCAACAAGATTGCATATTACTTTTATTATCTGGCAATAATCACACCTCTGTATATGAACCTGATTGGTTACGATATTATCACTTCGTCTTTGGAGTGCATACATACTTCATGTGCATATTTAAATTGGAACGAGCTTATCTGAGATAAGTTATTTGTATTATCTCTGAGTACAGCGATCTTGAGATAAATGCAGCTGCACGCATAGATAATGATAGATAATGATTGGAAAGTAACAATAAAATGCCGTCACTCCTGCTACAATTCTCGAGTCCCCAAATAGATAAGCATTTTAATCAAACATAATAAACTCTATCCAGGTTCAGTTGGATCCATGTTTTAGTGGCAGGCAGCTGACTGAGTGATATTTAAATAACCATGCTCGACTTTCGCTTGTTAATTGGAACATTATTATTACTAGCCCTCGGCTGGCTGTTCCAGAAGAAATGGAGGCTATACAGAAAGATGGCCCCGGGTATATGCACCTAATTAATAAATACTTATTTAAAAAACATTTACGATTTCCACCAATTCGAAGGAAAGTCTGGTTAAAATCTCTCCTTTTTAAGGACCTTACGGGATCCCCGTGGTTGGCTCGATGCTCCACCTTCTCATAGCTAATGTCTTCATCGAGTTTCAAAAGTACAGGGAAAAGTATGGCAAGGTGTTCTCACTCTCCGTTGGAAATTACTAGTGTGTGATGGTTTTTTTTAAAAATCAATAATCCTTATACTTTTACATAGGGTTGGAATCCGGAAAAAACTAAAACTGGTAAATACCATTTTGGACTCGAGCAATACCTAGCTGCTTAAAAAACTGTTCAAAACTCCAATCACCATATATATATACAATGTAAAGGGTGGAGGAAGAACACTGTGGCTGGGGCAATGCATGACAAATTATGTAATGTATTTGGCGAACGTTGTCGGAAGCTTCGGACTTTTTACCGGGCAAAATTCCAACAGTAATAAATAAATAAATATATGAGACATCGTCATTCTAACAGTCAAACTTGATTCAGTGTCACAGTTGTCACCGATTACCGACTCATTCTCAACTCCCTCAAACGGGACGAGTTTGGAGGTCGACCGGGCTTCGAACTATGGGCGATGCGGAATGGAGGGAATCAAAATAGGGGAGTGGCCTTCTCCGAAAAGGAGGTGTGGCATGAGCAGCGTCGTTTCGCTTTGAGGACCCTTCGAGGTGCTTCAGTATTTACATAAAAAACTTTATTATCGCCTTTCGTTGTGCCCAACTCAGTGTTAATGACAATATCAATTTTTAGATTATGGATTTGGGAAAAACATGGATGGAATGCTGACTCAGGAACTTCAAGACCTCCAAAGGGTTTTGAGGGAAGATTTGGGCCAACCGATCTCCCTCACTGGAGTTTTTAACGCCAGTGTCCTCAACTCGCTGTGGTTCATAATGACCGGAAGGAGATTTGAGCTGCAAGATCCTGGTCTCAAATCTTTGATATCGCTCTTCACCCAGTTAGCCATAAAAAATTTATAGTTTTTTTTGTGTTACAATTTTTTGTAATACTTTCAAAAATCGAAAAATGTCAATTCCACAGAAATGTGAAGGCCACGACAATCACAACTCCAGGGTTGTTCTTCTTCACTCCAGTCAAATACGGGTTGATGAACCGTCAGAGCTTTCAGTCTCTTCAAGTATTTCTCCAGAGAATTACGCACATGTTCGAAGGCGTCATTAAAGAGCATTTGGAGGATTCTGGAGAAGGGGAAAGTCGAGACTTTGTTGACTCCTTCATTCGGCAAGTGAAGGAGTGCAGGGATTCACGATCCAGCTTTTATTCGGATGAAGGCAGTTAGTTCGGAGTCACTTTGTCGACTCCTTCATTCGGCAAGTGAAGGAGTGCAGGGATTCACGATCCAGCTTTTATTCGGATGAAGGCAGTTAGTTGGGAGATTAAAAATTTAAAATCGTTTTTTATTTTAATTTCAAGCTATATTATATTCTGACCTTTAATTAAGTTGTAAAAAGTCTATTTAATTGTACTTGTTTTTCATAGTGAAAAACTTGTATGTGATACTTACGGATTTGTTTAACGGTAAATTATCTTATTGTCAAAATTCTTTTGTAAATATGTACTTCATGAATAATGAAATATTTATAGGCAGTTAAAATTAAATCCTAATTTTTTTTAGCCGGGGCCGAAACAACGTCAACAACTCTCCAGTGGGCGATATTGTATCTCTGTCATTACCCCAAGGTTCAATTGAGGGTGCAAGAGGAAATTGATAACGTCATTGGGAAAAACCGACCGCCAAGTCGAGATGATAAGACCTGGTATTTAATAGGCATTCCTAAATACCAGTGAATGCAAATATCGAATATGAAATTTTTAAAAGTGGCTATATGAAAAAGTTGCTGTTGGTAAAAGCGGTTGTATGAATTTTGGGGCGACGTGCGAAACCGTTTTTTTAATTCTGCATTTTTTCTGTACTCAATGATGATAAAAAAATCAAATCTGGGGGGTTTCTCAGCCACTGGTTTTTCCCTGGAAATGTCCAAAACTGTTCAAAACGGCCACTGAATGCTTGACATTATTTGTCTCACAATCACAATGCCCCCAGCCAGTGAATTTTGAATAGCTTCGGGAAACTAGGCTTCCGACGTCCAAAATGGTAAATACCCATTTTAGTTTTTCCCCGACTCCAACACTAGATAAAGCCGCTTTCGATTTATCAACAAACTCAATATTTATCAGATAAACTATTTTATTTTACACTATAATAAAAACTGAGCAAATATTTTTTTATCGAATTTCTTAAAAGCATTTTTTTCATATAGCCATTTTTACGAATTCATAGTCGATATTAAGTAATGCGTATTTTACAAGCCTGTGGTTTTTTCTTTCCTAAAGTCTAGTTTATTTGGAGGCAGTCCTCAACGAAGTTCACCGGAAGGCGGCGCTCATCCCCTTCAACGTTTATCATAAGGTCCTCGAGGACTCAGAAATCGGCGGCTACTTCATTCCAAAGGACAGTGTTATCTTCTTCAGCATCAGAGACGCCCATCACGACAAGGATGTTTGGGGAGATCCGGAAAACTTCAGACCTCAGAGGTTCCTAGACGCCACCGGCACAAAAGTTGTGAAGCATGAAGCTTTGATTCCGTTTTCAGCTGGTACATATAATTTAATATCACGACTCACGAGGAGATTTTTTAATTGACAATTTTGTGCCCTGACTGTTTCATGTTACATGTTTCAGTACGCATTTATTTATTTCTTTGTGTATGATGTATGAAGGGAAGCGCCAATGTCTCGGAGAAAGTCTTGCGCGGGACACACTCTTCATGTTCCTAACTGGACTTTTGCAAAGGTTCTCATTCAAACTTGACCCCGACTCTGCGGCGTCAAAATCCGGGTTGGAGGGTAGGCCTGGGTTTGTGTCGACGCCGGAGCCTTTCAAGGTCATAATTACTGAGAGGACTTGAAACTTGAAATGTGCTGAAAAAAATGCAAAATTCTGCTTTCGGCTAAATAAAAATGAGCTTACAAAAGTTTTAGTGGTAAAACTAGCTACATATGTCTGACTTTGACTTTTGGGGCAACTTGCAATTTCGTTTTTTTAAATTTCTTCTATCGGGTGCACAAAAAGCTTCATTTAAAATTTTCAATAATTTTTTTTAAATAATTGTTCTTTTTCTACAGTACGTAATTAAAGATTCCAAAAGCTTCGGGATGAAATTTTTCAAAAGCAGGTTTTTCAATATAGCAACTTTTACGAATTCACAGTCGATTTTCTACATATGTATGTAAAAATTTATTGTGACATTATATTTAAAACGCAGGAAATACATAATAAAAGGAACACATTTGATCAATATTTAATGCTTAAAGCCATTAAAACGCAACTCGATAGTTAATTCCAGGCTAGACTTTTGGCGCAGATGAAGAAGTTCCCATCGCCGCCCAAACCATGTATGTCTGGAATGTGGACAGATCCACTCTCGTGATAAACTTCAGGTTCGAATCAGTTCCTTCACCGGAGGATCTCTTGTCCACGACCAGCATTCCTCTCGTCATCCTCCCAGTCAATTCGACTTGAGCAGAATGACTTTCCGTCTCGAGAATAATCTAATGACATTATCGCATATTTATTTTTTTGAAAACTCATTAAAAAAATGTTTGTATTGCTCAATAAAATAGTTTAAATACTTGTTGACTTACTTTTGGATTGATGGCACACGCCAACAGGAGGGCGTCTGGCGGGATCCAGGCATCCGTGATTCTTTTCAACGCTGGACCCTCAATCGCATTCAAAAGGCGAATTTGAGGAGTGTCAAGTTTCCCCAAAGTCTCCGTCCTGAATTCCTACTCAAACAAAAAAAAAGAATTTTTTCATAGCTTTCAACTTGGTGTTGGGGTTATTCCCAGCCACAGGTTTTTCCTAGTGGGATTAAAAAGTTTTTTTCCAAGAAAAAGTCCAAAGTGCCTGAAAAAACTGCCCAAAACGTCCGCCAAATACATTAAATTTTGTCTCATATTGCCCCAGCCATTGAGTTTTTTTCCACTTTTACATTCTGTATACATGTCATTGGAGTTTCGGACAGTTTTTCAAAAAGCCACGTTTTTTACGAAACCTAAATGCTACTTACCTTTGATTTTTACCGGTATTTTCCAATTCTATTTTTTCCCTGATTCTAACATTATTTGCATTTACTTTCAATAATTTTTTTGTAATATACTTTTGTAAGCTTACATAAGGTGACGCGGCCCTTAGCAGAGAGGTCTCCCATGGCAAGATCGTGATTGGACAAGGGCTAAACGAATCTATAGTTATGGCGGCTGCCTCAGCATCCGCGAAAAAATTAAATTCGGCGGAAGGCCGAACATTCCCCAAGCCGTCCATATTTCCTCCACATATGTAAATTTCCTTGATCTGCCGCTTTATTTCCGGTTTCAACTTCACTGCCATTGCGAGATTCGTTAGGGGGCCGAGGGTCACAATTGTTAGGCGCCCTGGGGTATCCATATAAAGATATAAAAACAAATTCACTTTTCTCAATAACTACTAATTGGTAATTCCGATTTGGAATTTATTTTATGGCTCCGTAAGTTAATTACTGATACTGACCTTTGTATTGCTCAGCTAATTTGATGATGGCCATAACTGCATTCTCCTTTTCAATTTTTGGCGGTTTCACGGGCGGCAGTGGGACATCTCCAAAACCGTTATAACCGTTGAACGGAGGGTCTATCCATGTGCTTGAATGGGCTGATGATGAACTCGCTCATGCCCTCGTAAATGGGGATCTTTAAACACGAAAGACCAAATTAATTTTATGTACATATTTATAATTACAATGCCACTCGCGTGTACTTTTTTTTACTGTGGTTTCTTAAAACTAGTGTTAGAATCCGGGAAAAATAGAAATTGAGAAATACCGACAGATTCCAAAGGTAAATACTATTTTGGACTCAAGCAAAACCCAGCCGCCCGAAAAACTGTCCAAAACTCCAATGCGATATATATACAGAATGTAAAAAATGGAAAAAACTCAATGGCTGGGGGCATTGTGAGGCAACTAATGTAATGCATTCAGTGGACGTTTTCGGGCAGTTTAAAAAAAGATATTTTGGACTTTTTCCGGGGAAAACGGATTCGCCATTCGACGGGGAAAAACCGTTGACCGGTAAAAACCCCAACACTACTCTTAAAAATAACTTGTTTTTCATTTACCCGGTTCTCACTTGCCACCTGCAGGGTCCTGCCCACATTATCGGTGGCATTCTTGATATCCGCGTTTCCACAAACTGTGGTAATTCCCACAATTTTGACGTTCGTCGACGGACCAGCCTTAAACGCTGCTGAAGCCTATTTATTATTTAATTATAGTCAATCGGTTGAATGTTCGAAATCAAATTAACTGTACATGATGTGATGTGATATAGAGAAAGAAAAAGTGTATTAATTTTATATTTTGTGTTACGAGAAATATAGCGATCGCGTCATCCGTCCCACCGTCCGTATCGATGAGAATGAACTTGTCCTCAGAAATCACATTTTGCCCCACTGCCCAAAACGCGTTAAAGAAAAACAAAATTGACTTTAACTTTAACTCCTGCATTTTTTACATTGAGCCTAATTAAATTTTGTAAATAAGTTACCTGAAAAGGTGATTTCTCCTCCTGGAAGCCCAATCAGCAGCAGAAGGCTATTGGCTAAAAATATCACTTCTTTAAAACCAATTGTCATCTTAACACTTAGTATTTAAAACAAGACAATTTGAAACGAAGTTTTGAAGTTTATATAGCGCACACTGCCAAAGCAAGAGTAATGGAATATAATATTTTGTACTTTGGAGTGATTATTTTGTAATATTATTTTTGTCCATGTGATTTTTTACGGGTTCTTCTCCATCTTTTACCATGCGCAAGTTTTTGTATGGCTTCTTGAGACCTGAGACATGTGGGACCTGAGCCTCGTTTCTGGATATAATATTCGTGTGTATGAAACTGGAAAGGTAACAAGATACGCACCTGTCAAACTCGATATATCGAGTTATATTGTTGCGTGACTGGAAAGGAATTTCAACTTGAGACGATATTATGTAAGCGCACAGACAGAGAATCTTTTATACTAAACTTTGCATATATTTGGCTCAATGTGCTTCTTCGTTGTATGTACCTATGTAAGGTATTGCGATTACGTAATGAAATCAAACTCGGTTTCTTTATCCTTCCCTTCTACAAAAAAAAACAGAAATACTAAGTAAAAAAAAGTTGTATAAGTAAATAAGTATGTATGCAAATAGGTATACCTGTAAGAAAAAAAAATTCTGCGCGTGCAAAACTTTTCAGTTTTCAGAGACATTATTATCATTATCTATGTATGTATGACACAGTTTATTTTCTTATGCAAACGATGGTTTAATCTTAGATCACACTTTAAAAGTCGATTAGTCAATCAAAATACATATACATAAAATTCCTATGATAATGCATTGATAAGTAATGCAATTTGGTTGTTTGGTAGACGTATTGTATATGTAAATTTTAATTTCGCGTGTCCATCAGATTTCAAGGACTGTTGGTTGGTGTTGGTGTTGGTGTGGGTGCAGCTCCTCCCGCAGCCCAAACCAAATACTTTTCATACATCTCCTTGTCCAAGTCGGTTATGAGTTTGACGTTATTTGGCGAGCTGGAAATCCTTGCTTTGTCGACGACAAGCATCCCGCGGGTCTTCGGGCCACTGATTTCCACCTCCGCGAAATAGTCCTCAGTCGCTAGAATGACCTTTGTAAATAAATAAAGTATTTCATTTTCAACAGTTACAAAATAATTCTTTAATCCTTCACATACTTTCATGCAAATCATAATTTTTTTATTATTAGCTCATCAATTTAGTAAATTCCCTCACATTTGGATCAATCGCGCAGGCCATCAAGGCGGCGTCCGGAGGGAGCCAATGCGGCTTCACCGTTTCCAAGTTTTTCGCTTCAATTGCATTCAGCAGTGCCATTTCCGGTGTCGGTATGTTTGCAAGGTACTCGGTTCGGAACTCCTGTGAATTTGAGTTGAATTTGAAAACAACTTATAATACATAATTACGCAAAAATTGTTTTTGATTTAATGATTTTACATAAGTCGACTGGGCTTTGAAGAAGCAGGGCTCCCATGGAAGGATCGTTAATTTTAGTGGCGGATAGGAATCGACAGTTATCCCGGCGGCTTCAGGGTCAACATAGAAATTGAATTCCGCGGAAGGCGAAACGTTGCCCAAAGCTGGAAAACATTAAATAATTTCAAGACTATATCTTACTAATATGTTCTGACAAATAAACGCAAATTTTGTATATTAAAAAAAATACAAAAAAAAACATTCATTCACCATCCATATTTCCCCCGAGCACAAATATTTCCTTGATGTAATCCTTTATTTCCGGCTTCATCTTCGCAGCCATTGCGAGGTTCGTCAATGGTCCCAGTGCAACAATAATCAGCCTGTCTACAAATTTAAAAAAACAATTTATAAGTTCCAAGCCTGTTTAGAATATAGTGTTAGTGTTGGAATCCGGGGAAAAAATAAAATTGGTAAATACCGGTAAAATCTAAGATAAATATCATTTCGGACGTCCAAAACCTAGCTGCTTGAAAAGCTGCCCAAAACTCCAATTGCCATATATAATTACAATGTAAAAACAACAACAATGGGAACAACTCCATGACTGGGGCATTGTGAGACAAATATTCAAGTGTGACATTCGCATTCGGCCGACGTTTTGGGCAGCTTTTCAGTCATTTTGGACTTTTTTCTGAGGGAAAAACGTTTTTTCCACCCCTATGGGAAACGCCTCGCCCAACACTAGTTTGAAAGTTGTAAATATTCATATAACTTGGAAACCTTTGTATTGCTCAGCCAATCGAATAATCGCCGTCACCGCATGCTCAGCCTCCAATCGAGCCGAAATCGGAGGGAGGTCAGCATCGCCAAACCCATCGTAACCGTGATACGGAGGATCCTCCATGTGGCTAAACGGCTTCATCATATATTCGCTCATGCCTTGATATATTGGAATCTGTAATTTCAAAGGCTAGTATTTACTTAAAAAACTGCAAATTATTTTTTAAAAACTATTTTTCTTAAAAAAATGTTCAACTGTTCAACATGCATCATTCGTGCCGGCGAGTTCCAACGTCCGGGTAACATTGATTGAGACATTGTCCACAGACGCATTGCCACACGTGGTCGTGATCCCAATGACTCGAACGCCAGTCCTGGAAGAGGTGATACGGAGGATCCTCCATGTGGCTAAACGGCTTCATCATATATTCGCTCATGCCTTGATATATTGGAATCTGTAATTTCAAAGGCTAGTATTTACTTCAAAACTGCAAATTCTTAATAAAAAAAACTATTTTTTCTTAGAAAAATGTTCAACTGTTCAACATGCATCATTCGTGCCGGCGAGTTCCAACGTCCGGGTCACATTGATTGAGACATTGTCCACAGACGCATTGCCACACGTGGTCGTGATCCCAATGACTCGAACGCCAGTCCTGGAAGAGGATTTGTGGGCTGCGAGGGCAATCTGTACAAGAATAATTATTTATTAATTTTTAAAAAAATTTTTTATTGAGATGACATATGTATTTATGAATTTCTTGCCAGTAGCGCCCACGCGTCATCAGTCCCGGCGTCTGTGTCGATAAGAATCAGTTTCTCTTCCGGCTCTTGTGTCTCCAATTTGTCTACGGGGTTCTGAGAAACAGAAAAAGTTCAAATTTTTACTTTTTGTAAACATGACAATTCGGACTATTCGGACTGGAAACCTTTTCTGGAAACTGACCATGGCTATGTAATTATTTGGACGGATGGCATCAATTGCGATTGAGAATGGTTGATCTCGGGGAAATGTGAGACTTTATTTTGCAATCTTTAAAGGGAAACGTTATAGCTCTTAAAAAGACTTGTGTATGGTCTGGCACTGGCAGGAGTCTGGAATCTCGAATTTATAAGAACTTGAAGTTGCATAGATTTTTGCATATACCGAGTTTGCAAATATAATTAATCTTAATTTCACAAGTCATGTCTCATTTATTAGCAATTTGGCCTACTTGCAATTTTCATTTTTTATTTTTGGATGTGAATGAGAATGGGGAATGAGAAGCTTCGAGGTGCACTTGAATTCTCAATGCATACATTTTTGCATGAAAAATGATTGAGTGAGTGTAATGTGATTTTTTTGCACATATAACTATTTATTTAAGGACATGTACTATTTACTCTAGGGCAGTTAAAAAAATTTTAGACCAGACTCTTGCTTGTCTGACCGACTGAAATGACTAAAATGGCAAACTAATAAATTGTGTAAACAGAACTAACGTAAATAATTAGCATCCATTTGTCATTCTCGTAATAAAACTCATGCAAACATTGGAAATGCCAGAACGGAAGTTTCCATTTCGGTCCACCATGGTTTATAAGGCACCCTAGAAGAAAAATGTGACTAGTCTCATAGATAGTTTGATTGAATGGACGAGAGGATGTCAACACCTCATATGGATTTATCTATTAATCTATTTTCAATATTATATGATATCCTTATCTAAAATATCCAAAATTAGCATCAAGAAACCTTCCGGCTCACTGAAATTCGCACACGTCACAAATTATAGTTTCGAATTGTTTATTAATTGTAAACATTTTTTTCTTCAATTTACTACATCGTCAAAACTGCGTCCATACGAAAATGCACACATTACGCAAAATATCCACAAAAAAACTACACAAATTGTTTTAAATAGTATTATACCATGTCGTTTAAAAATTGAATTAACGGGTTTCGTATTCAAATCTACATATTTATAACAAAATGAATAGATATAAATGTATGTTGTATAATTGATTAAAATCCTTTCGCTATCAGCCACTCTTTAACTGGATCCACATACTCCCCTCCTTCGATAATAACGACCCGTTGCACTTCATGCGTCCTCATGACAATAATCTTTTTGGGAAACAGGT
>JAHZMY010002743.1:6880-20116 GCA_027743915.1 Seira sanloemensis | reverse complement strand
AGCCTTTCCCCTGCGCAAATCCTAAAAGCATAATCCGCTTTAAACTCATTAAATGCGAAAGCCACTTGGTAGTCATTATGCGAAGATGACGACAGATAAAGATGGCTTACTTTCTTTTGCGAAATATGGGATATAATTAAAATTGTGTTTTAGTCAGATACGCAAATACTAAAGGGGAACTGAGCATGTTTTACTCATACGTAATCATTGCATCAAACTAATAATAAAATTAGCCAACTACCATTGCTCACGTTCTAATTATTAGGGTCCAATGTATTCTGTACAATCGTGCTGAATGATTTCATTCCAAATTTTTTAATTGACCGTTTTTTGATTCTCTACAATATTACAAAATGAAGATGTGTATTTCTGAAAAAAATAGCTTGGCTGTATAACGTCAATGTATCTATTAGTATAAATACTTCTAAATTTACTACATTCAAATTAAAACAGGTGTCATCTCCTCAAAGACTTTGTGAAATATCATGTTCTCAACCGGGCCAACTCTTATCTTGCACATCCACGTTTTAATTGTTGCTGAATAATCCTGATCATTTCTTCTTTTTTTACATATACCTAGTGTCCCTATTTATAAAATACAGAGAAGAGAAACGATCTAAATTATCGTATTATCTGCAAATCGCTGATTGGTAATGAGTACAAATTCCTCTAATCATTAGTAATGGAAAGTTTGGAATAATTTTGCAATTTGCAACATGTTACACTACACCGGCCTTGTGCGTGGGCGGAGGAGGAAGCTTTCTACGATAATGCGACTTCGTTAAAATCTTACATCTTATGAAAGAGAATAAGGCAAAAAAAAGTATTCCGCAATTTCTGGCGTTTGGTAAATATGTAATTTGCTAAAAGGCAATGAATCTGGTCAACTCAAAGCATAAACCCACATGAGAACCATAAAATTGAGACCAACATCAATTGCTTTTCAGTATAGCTTCCACTTGAAACGTTGCAGAAACTAGAAGCATTTTTTCCTGAACGAAATTACATCTTTTTGTGCACTTTCGCAACTTCCACGATGAGCCGACTGGAAAATCCGGTACTACGTCTTGCTCTTATCGTGAGTTTAACAGTTTTGCATACGCAGTTTTCGGCAAATGCTCAACACTATTTAGAGCCCTGTTTTCAACCCGACCAACCCTGTGACGCCATTGCCAATGTATACTGCAGCTCGATTGGAATATGCGAGTGTCAATTTCCATGGATGGTGTACAACCAGAATAAGCTCCTGTGTCAGGTATCAGCAGGCCATGAATGTGACACCGGAAGTAACCTGATGTGCACCGAGAATTCGTCATGTGTCAGTGTTGAGGATGACAAGAACGAGTGCGTCTGCAACGAGGGATATGAACCTTGTGACGTGATTTTTCCATCGGTTGGAAGAACTGACGCTAAGCCTCAGGGGTGTTGTGAGAAAACAAGTTCGGAGGAATGAAACCGAATTTCTAATGCAAATTTACTACTATAATTTTTAGAATAAATCAAAATTTTGTTTTACTTGATACAAACTGTTTTCCCAATAACCGTCGATATATTTGCGCAACGATGATCTTGCATAAAATGAAAAATGGACACGGCATAAAAAATAACTAATCCTACTTTGGGAATTTGGGGCAATGTTAGAATTCGTGAAGAGGAGTCGTTGGAAATTCTGACTTCGCACCGACCGGGATCAGAATAGGAAAATCGAAATCGCAGTTGGCAAATGCATTTAATCACATCAATTATAACGTGCACCCCTCGTAAAGGATAGACTAATTAAACTAAATTGGACGATTCTTCCTTGTAAATTAGGTACTAGGTATACTTATGCGCTTGGCAAACCTTATATTCTATCACACAAATCTTGCATCATGTGTGCTTGGCTAACATGTTACGATCTGCGTAAGAAACATAAACAACGCAAAAATGTATAGGTTGGCACGTGCTCCCCTACACGCACTTTACGTAAGTTTTTTTTGTTCTGATTAAATACGTGTTAATTTCCCGTTAAGTATATTTGGTGTAGAACGATTTCAATTTTTGGAATAAGTATTCAGCCTGCATAATTTTTTGTAGATTCCTATTCGGAAATCAACATTTAAAAGCACTTATACACGTGGTAATGCATGTTGTTTCAACAGATGTTTTATGTGAGGATTGCGGATTTTTAACGTTTTTTAAAGACATTCCGGATAAACTTCTGCCAGAAATCTATTATTGTGCTTCATTACTGCACTACAAAATGTCTGCCAGGCTTTAGATTTCAAGTCTGAGAAAATTTAATTCTATGGGAATTTGAAATTATGATAAGGGAAATAGTTATTACGTTTGCCTAAACCTGTAATGCTCATGGGTTTCTGGCGGTGTTTCAGTAATTACTTCCCTATATCTATCGGTATGCAAATAACTAGAAATAAACAGGTAAGAAGCATCAGACGTTTTTATAATTATGTCGATTTTTTTTCAATTTTCAGATTACCAGTGATACTGGTTCTTTTTTACAAGGTCCAAATTTATAGTCGATAAAATATGTGAAACTTTGAAACTGATAGCCGTCAGTGGATGGTCATCCATATACAGCGCAACTCGCAAATCGGGACAAGTAAGCTACTGCTAAAATATGCCGATTCGTTTGTGTTCGGGAGTCAATCTCAATGGAATGATGAAGGGCAACTATGGTTAAATATGTGTGACTTTTACTTTCTAAGTTTGTCGGTTCGGTATTGAGAGGAATGGATAATCATACAGAGTCCACCGAAAAAGGGGAACCGAACTCGGTTGCAGCTGGAGCTGGAGGTGAAAGCATACGGCTTAAGCCTTTGAACTCTGGCGACATCAGTGACGCTGATGAGAAGCCACCGCCGGATGAGTTTCTCCGCGATAGCGATGATCTTAGTCTGGATCCGGATAACCTCCATGCTATAATTGAATCAATTATAGGACCGATAGGGTTGGAAATCCATCCATTTTTGGTAATGTGTTTCTTTTTTTATTATTAATGACAGTGCAGTACTAACAAAAGTTTTTTTTACGTTTTTGTAGATCGGATGGTACAACGAGAAGGTAGGACCCAAATTTCAGCTTAATTATCCAGACGATACTTTGGCCTTTGTTGTAATTAATGGACCGGACATGTTCGAAAAATGTATTATTCCATACGTAAAACTACGACTTGAAGAGGATCCTGAATTCAGAACAAACGAGCCTATCGACGATAGCATGAAACATGCCTTTACAATTGTGAAGGAAGTAAGCTTTGAAATATTATATCTACAGCACAGCAATTCTTTAATTGCATACATTTATATAATTGTCATGTCATTAAATTAATCCGTAGGATCTTCTCAGCGAGGGTCTTGAAGTTGACGTCTTCCATGATTTCGACCTCCATCCTAGCCGTAGGCCAAAAGTACTTGTACAAACTGCCGCGCACGTAGCTGGAGCCGTCCAGTACCTTCATAAAAATTCGCTTTCGAAAGAGGTTCAAGTAGGAAAATTTTCCCAAAAATCTGTACGTGGAATTGCTAACTACTGTACATATGTACATGTTTTATTTGTAATACATATGTAGCCTAAAAACAAGTGTCATCATCATCAAACAAAGATATTCATATTTTGCAGAATTTAAGTGGAGTAGCCATACATCCAGACTATGGAGGCTGGTATGGAATACGAGGTGTGATCATTTTCACTAATCTACCTGAAAGAATAGAGCTTAAAAGACCGGAACCTCTTCAAATATTTAGCGTAAGGGCAGAACCATTAGGAATCAAAAGAAAAAGGTACAATATAGAATAATAAAAATAACGCTGGTGTACATATTTGTTTTAGAGCGAAGAAATAATAGCCCATACAATAGAATTGTTTGCTTATAATTGGCAAACGAACGAGTGGAGAAATATCCATGAAGGTCTAGGCAGAAAATATTCAAGCAACTTTCTTCGCTATCTGGATTTGGAGCCATCTTTACGATGGGATTTTATTAGCGACTTGCTGGAAGACGCTGAAGTAAATCCGCCGGAAATAGTCGATAATTAGTGTGCAGTACCTGATGAGATATTCAGATATTTATTTTTTATAAAAAAAAATTATAAATGTAAAATTCATTCCAAAAAATATTTTAGTAAACAATTTGTAAGTAATTCAATTTTCCTATCATGCTAAACACATTTTTTGCATATTATTACATTATTTATATGATGGAGCAAAATCATAAAAACCTTTTATAATCTGAATCAAACGTTTTTTTTTTTGTTTTTACGACTACATATCATGTCGGTGGTCTTAATAATATCTGAAACCACACTTAAGAAACTATAAACAAAGTATGCATTTAGCTGACCTTTTGACAACTACATACATATTTAAGGTCCTAGTGTAGGACCTAGTCCTACCTTTCGAGAAATCGAATGGTGTATTATTTTCCGTACGCATCCTACGGCTTTTTTTATAACTCATAGTCTATAAGTTATAGACCTTTAGAATTTTAGACCCTCATTTCATTCTCTATCTCATTTCCATTTTTGCAAAGGTTTCACGATTTTTCTCCTCATATTATCCGTACTTCATTAAAAAACCTACTAGGCTTTCTTCATGAAAGGTCTTTGTTTATCATTCACAAAAATGCTTATCTTTGACTTCTCATTTAGAGAATGAAAAGAGGGAGAACGGGGATATATGACATTTTAGACGAGTCGAGCTACGCGACCATCAAATTCAGTAGCTAGCAGAAGGCGAGATGCAGGGAAAGGAAAACCCGCAGAGTAAATGCACTTTTTGGTTGCACCAAAATCTTATTTTCCTATTTCTAGCCTCTTCCATAATTTATGCTTGCTGCTGCTAAAACGTTACACAACGCGCTCGCATCGCACAATAAACACGAGCCAAAGCCATGTAATAAAGAACAGTACACCCGGCCGGCTTTTCTCCAAATTTTAGGCGAAGCATGGACAAAAGTAGAGCCACCGAGGTGAAGATAGGATTATCATTTCACTGCACTGTGAGTCCGTGTAAAAACTGAACATAGGATGGATGAATTACAATTTATTCGTGCCCAACCAAACTGAGGATCGCATGTATCAGTTCCATATACAAAGTTGATGTGGGAGAGGACACGGGAGACGGGAACGACAGACAGAAAGGAAAAGAGATTCTGTTTAAATTACATTGGAAGATAGGAAAGCAGGCTAAGCCAAACATTTTGTAGTCGGCGGCGGCGTCATTTGTCGTGTTGATACAGTTTATTGTCTCCTCTTTCTCGATAAGAAGCTTCGTTCCTCCGAATTTTAAGAATTTAATTGACAATTACCTATTGACGAGTTGACAGTTACCTCCGAAATTGGAACTACTGCAAGGTAAGTATAATTGTTACAGTAGTTTTAGTGCCTTTAAAGATATAGTATTCAAGCATAGAAAAATTGGTTTCCCACAAACTTGACAAAATATTTTTAAAGACCAGTTGACAGTGACTGGACTGAATAGTGAACTAGCATAATATAACTGCCTATTCAGTTATTTAAATATAATTGTGGTTGGTAATTAATTATATCGAGCATTACACGGGCATTAGGTCTTGAAGAATAGCAGGTTAAAAGTACCATTAGCTTCCTTCTGGCATTGTTAGAAAAACAAAGCGTCATACTTTAATTGCTACAAGTGTAACTGCCATAAACGGTTATACACATATTGACATGTAAATCTTCAGAGTACTCGTAATGAAGTAATTATCTTAACATTTTTCAGCAGTTCAGTTGAAAAAGCATTACAACTGCATGGCAGGAAAGATGGACGGGCCAAACTCGATTGAAACAAATGCCCAAAACGATACCGACATGGAGGAGACTCAGAAGGTGTTTCAAACCACCTTAACTTGGAGAAAACCCTCCATGGATTTGAAAGCGCATTTGCTCCACATGCTGGACAAGGGCATTATGAGTGACATGACGTTTTTGGTCGGAGAGGGGAAAGATAGTATTCCAGCTCATCGCTTCGTTCTCACTCTTTGGTCTAAAGTCTTCGAAGAAATGCCTGACAATGTGGAGATTCCTGAGATGAATGTTGCTGCTCTGAGATCCTTTTTAAAGGTATGCGTTGTTCAGAATTTTAATGGCAAATATATGTATTAAGCTAGAGTTTATTTTGATATATGTTTAATGACTTTATTTTGCAGTACTTGTACACCGAAGATTTTGAAGTCTCTGCTGAGGATCTTATGCCAGTTCTTTGCGCAGCAAAAAGGTTCGAGATTCCAGCCCTTGCAGCAAAATGTGTTTCGGTCCTTAAAAGCGAGATCAAGGAAAGCACTGCGGTCAGCATGTACCAAGCTGCAAAGTTACTCTGTGAGGAAGCTTTGGCCGAAGAGTCCCTCAATTACATTTTGAAGTAAGAAAGGTTTCAATTTATTTTCTAGACAACTTTCAGTGTATATCATAATCAAAATAACTAAACTGACATTAAATATTTTTATCTACAGAAATGGAGGCCAAGTTATTCAAGAGGATGATTTCCTTCTACTCAGCCACGAAAATCTGTGCTACCTACTTGAGAGGGATGATTTCGAAGTCGAGGAAGTTGAACTTTTTCAGGCAGTGTGCCGGTAAGCTCAAATGCAATTAATATAGCCATGCCCATGCCCAATTGATAAAAACAAGTGTTATGTTATATTTTGAAAATTACTTTTGATTAGATGGGCGACAAAAGAGTGCGAAAAGCAAGAGCTGGAGCAAACTGCGGAAAATCATCGTACTGTCTTAAAGAACGCCGTCAAGTTGATCCGCTTCCCTTTGATCAGCTCAAAGGAATTTGCTCTCCATGTGGCACACACTGAGATCCTGACGGATAAGGAAATGATAAGCCTCCTCATCCAGTTTAGTATTCCGGCTTCTGAGCGAGCCAACATTCCACTCTTGGCTCATGGCTTCATTGACCGAGAGAGGAAGAGTAGTCAGCCACCCAAGAAGCGTGCCAAAACCGTTGCGCGAAGCTCTTTCCCCGACACCAAGACACCTCTCATCACCTTGGACGAGGAAGATAAAGGGGAAGGCTTGATCGGTGGAAGTGCCGACTGGCGTAACCCTCATGCTGGGTTGAAGTTCAATTTGATGAGCATGTTTGAGAACCACTACAACAGCGATATAACCTTCGTGGTTGGCGAGACTAAGGAGAAGGTGTTTGCCCACAAGTTTATTTTGGCATTGTGGTCGTCGGTTTTCGAGCATATGTTTGCTGAGAAGGAAGACGAGGAGCCCGTTGAGATTCCCTCAACCAATGCTTCCGGCTTTCGATCATTCTTAAAGGTAATAATAGTGTAGTTGACAATTTAATGATTGTTTACTTTGACTTTTGACATTATTGTCTAATTGCCCATATATGATCTGATTAGGTTTTGTACACGGAGAACTTTGATGTGTCTGTCGAGCAAGTGATGAGCGTTTTCTTCATCGCCAAGCAGTACGATGTTGCATTTTTGGGTGAAAAATGCGTCTCACTTTTGAAGAGCAGTGTCGGAGACAACACGGCTGTTAGCATTTACCAGGCTGCCAAGGTCCTCAATGACGATTCCTTGGCTGATATTGCTTGGTCTTACTTGTTAAGGTAATAGTAATGGCACTGAGGCAATGCTGAATTGAATCGCATATACGAAATTGAAACAAAACTGTGTTTTTGTCTATTTAGACGTGGCTTTGCAGTCGTTAAGGAATTGGACTTTTTGAACATTGACTACCACAATTTGTGCAACATGCTGGAACAGGATGACCTGAATGTCGGAGAGACCGAACTTTTTCAAAGCGTTTTGAAGTAATTATGATGTTTACAAATGAAAAGAGTATCCGTCATCTTCCCATGTACAGTTTCAAAAATCTAAACGTTTGTCATATATTGAAATAGGTGGGCATCTCAACAGTGCGACAAGGATGGAATCCCCAAAATTCCCGAAAATCTTCGCATGGTCCTGAAGAAGGCGATTAACATGATTCGTTTCCCATTGATGTCTGTCAAAGACTTTTCCCTTCATGTTGCTCCTACCGAACTTTTGTCAGACAAGGAGATGGTTGGAGTTTTGGTGTATTACAGCCTACCTCCATCTGAAAGGTATCATTGTATAAAGATATCTAAAATTAAATATTGTAATGTAAAACAGGCGATGTAGAAAATTACAAATTCCTTGATTTTTTTGCACAGGGCAAATGCTTACAAGCTAGCATTCAACTGCAAGGAACGCAAGGTTCGTACTGTATTGGTGAAGGAGAGGGTTTCCCTTTGCAACATGAGGTAAGTTGTTGTGTTGTTCCAATGATGTCACCCCCTTCTTATTATTAATTAACTAACGCTGAATTGAATGTATTTGTTTGTGTGTAGTCTCATGTCTGACCGAACAATCTCGATCCACGGATTTTCTTTCTCTGGAATGGATTCAAACAAGATTGGCTACGCCCCGACGTCCCTTTACTTGTATAACTCCAAGAAAGGAATGAGTTATGCAACCTCTTACACAGAAACTACTGTCACGAATGAAGGAAAGGACAGGTTTTCCGTCAAGTTCAAAATGCCCATCACCATTCGTCCCAATGAGTGGTACATTTCATCAGAGATGAGCATTGTAAGTTCAGGACATGTCATAAGCGCAAAGGTTCAATGCTTTGGGGGAAAATTATTATGAATGCAACTTTGTATTATTTTAGGGACGCCAAGGCGCTTCTCCAATTGAGAAGGAAACGTGGGTTGCGGTGAAGAACCGTCAAGCGGACGTCAATTTCCAGTTTCAGGTTCACCCTGTCAAGGAGGTGAATGGGGTATTGGAGTATGCTGTTCCTGAAGTTATTTTTACTCTTTTGTAAATCACTAGCAGAGTTAAGCTTGATGTTAAGCTTTTTTGAAAAAATAGGTTTTACTACTTGATTAGTTGTTGTCTTATGTCGAACGTCAGGTTATTTTAAACATATAGATAATTCTTTTTTCAACTTTTTCTTTGCATTTAACGTGGACAATTAAAACAACTGTATTCGTTATTTTTGGTGTAGTTTTGTGATGAATTGATGTCAGGACTTTTATAATCAATTGCATTTCCAGTGGTGTGCTTATTTTCAGATTATTTTAAAATGAACTACCAAGTTCTTCATAGGTAGTAAAGCAAAATGTTAAAACTTGCGTGAATGATCTATAGGTTGTATGAAGTGAACTTTGCATTTATTTTGTACTATAAGATAATAAAACTACCAATTGTATATATGGATATTTTAAATGAGTAAATTTTGGATATAAGGGTAGAATACATACACTGATTAGAAATGTTCTTAATTCGTAAATATCCATATCGAAGCATTTACCCATTCAGCTTAAAGACAGGAAGAGTAATGAACGTGATACAAAGTAAATGTTTAAGGGAAACATCCACAAGGCTTCGTGATATGTCATGAGTTGATGATTGCATAACAGTTGCGTAAATAGTAATGTCTAGGGCAGGTAATACTCCTCCTGAAAGGCTCTCAAGATATAGATTCAAGATTTGTATTGTAAAATAATTTGTTTAAAATAAAATACCATTTTATTGTTGATGTCAAAGTACCTCTATGGATTGCAGATGAATGTATGAATGTGAATGGATGCGTTTAAAAATATATATCCTTTACTTTTTTATAGTCAGGTATCAAAAGTCTGATAGAACAATTAGCAAGTTTGTTGAAAGCAATTTTGAGTTATATTTTGGCTTTTTTGAATTGTTTTTAATAAAGGTAATCTGATTGAATATACGTGCCGTGCTGATTTTATTTCCAGACATGAAGTAAGACTGTTAATTTTGCATTTATGCAATATGCACAAGTACTCCCATTCATATAAAATGTATTTAAAATCGGCGAAATTACTTTCTCAACTCCTTACAAATGATTTATTTAAGGCTGTAGAAATCTTAACTAGTTCATTAGAATTTAAACGTATTAGGTATTAATTATTATAACGGGGCATTCACCAAAGCAAAATAATCCACCCTCTTAAATTACATGATGATATCAAGAACATTTTATTATTAGGATTAGGACGATGGCCCTCCAACTTTGCTCTCAGCTTCTTTCTTCTTTCTCGCTTCTTCCTCCTTCTCCAGTCGATCGTGCTCGTCGATTAATTTCTGAATTTCACCTTGTTTTAAAGTCGTCATCTTTGTCTTGTTATCCGTTCTCGTAAGAGTTGCGATTTCCACTAGATTTAAAAAAAGAACTTAACGTAATTGCAAATAATTTTGGGACAATTTAAAGGCTATACAAACGAAAACTAGACTTACATTTTTCCGGGCTCAGCTTAGCAATATCCAGAGTTTTGCTCAAAATCTTAATCACCAAAGCTTTGGCTTCATCCAGAGTAACGGTTTCTTTATACTCTTGATTTAGCATAGAAATAGCAGCCTTAAAGGAAAAAATAGCGTTATCACAATTTATTCATACCCTGAACGAGTACTAGGTTAAAATAACAATGCATTCCTTACATTGCTGTTACTGCCGATACATGTTGCCTTCCAACCGCTGTAATTTCCACTGGGATCTGATTGATAGAGCTGGAAACCGTAATGTTTGTCCCATCCCATGTACAAAATCGACACTCCAAATGGACGCTTGCCTGTTGATATCGTAATTCAAATTATTAAACCTTATTGCTAGTAATGCACCTCCATTTTTAAATACAGTCTAGTTTAGTAATAGTCATACATTCATTCATATTTAATAGTAGATAAATTAAAATATACCTCCGTATTGAGTGTAGGCTTGCTTTACGTCACAAAGTAGCGTTACCAACTGTTCGCAAGGCATCGGTTCTCCATACCTCAACAAGTAACGTTGAGCCATAAGACGCAAATGATTAGTTAACACATTTGCATCCGATGTAATTCCAGCAACACTGCAGACCATATCACTACAAAAACAAGTAGAAAAATGAATATCAATAGGAAATTCTGGTAAAAAGTATTTCATTGAGTCAATATTGAATACAGAACAATACAGAAATAATGAATTGAATGACTATAATTTTAATTAATTAATTTTGTACTCGTGAAGTTTGTAGATCTTGTCCGAGAAGGAGTTTTCATCATCCAGAAGCACATTTGTGTTCTTCTTCTCTGCAGCCAAAATGATCCCATCGGCAGCTAAAATTCCTAGACACGTTCCTGCGTGGCCAATGGCTTCCATCGCGTACTCAACTTGATAGAGTCGACCTGGGTTCATATAAATGACAAGACATACATACTATTAAATAAATTGTCCACACTTTGTACAAAAAGTCTGCATTATTATTACATACCCTCAGGGGAGAAGATTGTTGTTCGGGTATCGTAACGTCGAGCCTGGAATTTAAAAAAACAATGATTGTAGAACTTAATGCTAATTAAGAAACTGCTTGTTCCAACGCTAATAATACCAGTGTCCATACTGTGTCGTTATTGTTAAAAAGTAATTATTAAGTATTCCTAATTAAAGTCATGTCAACTTTTAATTTTACTTACCATTTTTAACTTGAATCAGCCCTAATTCAACAAACTTATTACAAATCCAACGAGATTTCAATGAAAACGCACAAACTTTAAAATAATTGAGCATTCACAATTTCACAAACTTAATTGTTTTGCGTTAATTTACAGTTTCTTTTAATCTGTAATAGTTCTCAGACCATAACAAGAATTTTGACATGACTTGCAACTACACTTTTAGCATTGTTTGTTTGCTTGTTGGGCTCAATCAAATGCATTATGTTAGTCGGCAAAAATATGAATATCAATTTTCCCACACAAAAAAATCTATGGGTGAAATCAAGTAAGCACAGTAGATTCAAGACATCTGTCACTGTTGTTTGTGTGGAGGCGGAGCGTATTTCCCCTCGAAAAAAATAAACAAAAGATAAACGAAAGAATTTAATTGTGGATATCCGTGCATTTAATTAAATGCATTAAATTATTTTTGGCTCGAGGAATAGCACCATTTCGTGTAGTTATTAGTAGGACTAGAGCAGGAACAACGAAACTTTGACCAACGGTCTTTAAATTTAAACGTTACATACAGATATTTTTTTCTTGGCGACCTAAACCTCTGACCTATTTGGGATAGTAGTGCCTTTTTGAGTGATTATCCGAGGTGAGATCGGATGAAAAGGTCATCGTGATCACTGCATTAGAAAGTATTTGAAGTAAGTAGGTATATTATATTTGGTTTTTTGTGTTGGTGACTTACCATAGGTAGAAAGGAGGCGAACTCGTAACGGAAGTCGGTCCACAGGTTATGTTTTCGGCTTCCGCCACAGCTAAAAGACGTCGGACATCAATGTCCTCCTCAGCTAGTGTGGCAAGTCGCGACGATGACACGGGAAGCCTGGATCTGGACTACCAGCCAGAAACAAAGCGCAAGAAGATCATCAGGCTAGATCCAGTAAGTCGTTGTTGACTATTAGTTACTTGTTAAGCTAGCGTGACAAAAACAATCTCCGTTAATTTAAGATTTTGTTGAAACATTTATTTTTCCATGTGTGCTTTAGATTGAGCAGTGTCAGCAGTTGTACGACATCATTCGCAACCATAAAAAGGAAGATGGAGTACTACTATGTGAGGCTTTCGTCAGGGTTCCAAAGCGTCGCCAGGAGCCTGCATATTATGAGGTAAGAGTGGTTAGCTATAAGGATACAAATACAATGATCAGGTCATAAAAATATTCTATTTGCTTTATAAATTTTTAGGTTGTCAGCAACCCGATGGACATGATACGGATACAACAGAAAATCAAAATGGACGAGTACGAAGACATTGAACAACTTTCCGCAGACGTTGATTTGATGGTGGCAAATGCGAAAGCATTTTACAAGAGACAAACCCAGGAATACAAGGATGCGTGTGACCTTTGGGAACTATTTATTGACAGTAAATGCCGACTATTCGATCGGGACAGTCCAACTGAGGATCCGGACCGGAAGCAGGGCAAGATCATTCTAAAAATGGGAAAGTTGGTACGTACCTTTCAAGTGTTTACATACATATATTCTTGATAAATATTACTGGACTTTATTATTACAATGAGTCACCTTTATTTCTATATTATTTCAAGGCTCGTCGCGCCGCAGCAGTGGAAGCGCGCAAGCCCACCCTAGGCGAGGACGGAGAAACTTCAGAGTCATCTTCTACAACCGATAAGCACGACGATATTGATCGAGGCGACAACATTTTGTTTGATAACTTGGAGGAGCTCTTTTCTGCCGTAATGGTGG
>JAHZMY010002742.1:0-10131 GCA_027743915.1 Seira sanloemensis | reverse complement strand
ACACCATTCAACCCTACCCAAAGAAGAAGATGCCGTTTTTCCGCGTAGTACATGTTTCATTTGGAAAACAATTTTCTCCCTCGTTATCTCATGACACCATACACACCGACACACACACAGAGAGACCACAGGGAGAATGAATTGTTTCTCAGAACGCTTGTAACCTCATGTCATGACAAAGGAATGTGGTAAATACATTGTACATTCAGCGAGTGACGTTCCGATGCACTCGCAACAAGAGCAATATTAATGAAGCGGGGCAAAGTGAAACTTCCTGGAAGGCTAAAAGTGCAATTGAAGCATGGAGGAAATTAAGTATTGCATGTCTAAATTATGAGTATCGCGGAGAAATTGCCTCAGCACAGAAGCAGCAATCAATTATTCAAATGGGAGAAAATCAATCGAAAATATGGAATCGGGACGAAATGAGGTCAATGACAATGATATTCAACTTTAGCGGATGCCGTAAATTGAGCGGAAAGTAAAATAAGCGGAAAACGACTAATTTGCGACAATGCAATATTTAGTCGCGACTCTCTGGGGCAAGTTAAGATACTTTCTACGTATATGCGAGCGTCAAAGAAATATATTTACAAGACGCTGTAATTTAATCATCTATAGGGTCGCAACGGTTGCTATACAAAATCATACAAAAACCAGTCCCGAGATTTAAAATTAACAATCGAGTTTAAGCGTCTGCATGTTGCATTGTATTTATGAATGTTGAGCTTATCGCGCTTGGTTATTCAATGACTATGGCTAACATCCATACCAATCCAAAAGCTCAATTTGATATTTCCCGAGTCTCGTGAATCCTTAAGGTGACTCTTGAGTCCGTGTAATTCAAATCTGAAGACATTCTTCCCTCATTTAATACGAATCCAATAAAACGAAACTAGACTAGCTGCTTTAGTTTGAAAGCTTTTCTCCTGAATCTCAAACGAACAAAAAGAATGTCGAATTGCGAAATTCCTCTGAATTGGAATTTTGTTTCACATTACTTTTTGGCAAGACAGATCTAAAGAGTATAACAACAATATGCAATTTGACGTCAATTTCTCCTTCCTCAAAATACAAAATACTTTTCAAGTCGTCTCATTTTTCATTTACAAGAATAAAACGTATAGTTTCAATTTCCTGGCACTTTTTAATTCAAATTTATTTGCCTGTTGGCTTTCACTCCCCTTCCTATTACGAAAGACAAGGGACAGAAGTTTCTCATTTTCACTAAAATTTTTTTCCCTTCTTCTTGCTCCACACTTGAACAAAAAGGGAAGAAGCATTGATCGAGAAAATAGGCATTTTAAATGAAACAAATTTCGAGAGAAAAACAATCTGCCTTAGACAACATGAAACTTCTTGCAGAAAAGAAGCAGGTACTAAGCCAGTGGCGTCTCGGCCACCGGGCTATGTATATGTACTGCCTCGCCCCATACTCGCCCCTCGTACTGTCTGTGTCTAATATTAGCAGAATTTTTCGGTTGCACGATTAGATTTAGTGGAAGGAAAACTGCAGGTAATTTGCAGCTCATCCAACTGATATTAGTTAAATTAAATAATTGATCTCTGCGAAATCAAATACCGAGTTTTTAATAAAAAGAAATGCTATTTTTTCAATTGAAATCGAATTATTTTAATCAAACAAGATACTGTAAATCCAATCTTGGATCCACCCTCCAATGTCAGCAAAAATCATCCGTATTCTTAAAGATAGTTTCGGCGCATGGCACGGAAAAAATAAAATTTATAGAGAAAATTGGACTAAAATTGTCCCGGTCCGTCCAAACATGGATGCGTGTGAGTAACCGTAGTTTAGCCTTGGAAAGAAAAAATCTGCCTCATCGTTTTTCTGGCAGCCATTTGCCAAACTCTATATTCCAACAAAAGTTTTCTCTGCACATTTCCTTTCACCCTCCTCTCGACGTTGTCAAGTGGGTGGAAGAGGAGCCCAGCTGAGAGTTTGATTGTTTCACGTCCTTTAGTGGAATTGAGATGTACGTAGATAAGAAGAGGAAGTAAACAATTTAGACTGTACTGTACATGTCTTCATTAATTCAGCAGCAACTTAGTTTGTCGTTCCAAGTGCCGCAGCAGACAAAATGTCACCGAGAGAATGAATACGAAAACGAACTCACTGTAAATAATTGATGCGCAGAGAGAAAAAAAGGAGCATCTCAACTCGAACGAAACTGACAACTTGACATGACCTTCATGTCAGATGATCAATGGAGACGTCGTGCTATACAAGCCACATCAACCCTAACTCCATCTCAAAAAGTTTGGTTGGCATTGAATTCCTAAGTTTGTAAATTTTTTAAAAAGCAGTTGTGCAAAACGGATTCCAAAAAAGTCTACATAAACCAAAATTAAACGGAAACGGGGGAAAGCGAAAAAAAATTGCTGCAGGACAACTCATTTTTTATACTCATTCCTTCCATACACGCGCCTGTCCCCATTATTTCAGCCACTCAACGTAGCCCCAATTCGTCCAGCTCTTAAACAAAAAACGTTTACGCAAAAAAACCAGTAATAGGTCGTACTCAGATAGTCCAGTAAATGCCCGACGATTTCCTAAACTTGTGAATGATTGAAGAAGTCACTCACGCCAGCCAAGTAAAATTAGTCTTGTTCTAACGACGAACCGATTATTTTTGCTACCATGGCTCATGAAACCGTCTTAGAAACATCGAAGGTGTCAAACGATGTTTCACTTAATCATTTCTCTTGAATGAACGACTTTAAAGGTCAGTTGCTGTTAACTAGTGTGTCATTAGAACTTTTAACTTGATGAGCATTACTTGTTATTCCTGACCTATTTGTTATTTTGACACAACATAAATGTCATCGTTGCTAAGGTCGTTATCAATTAGCCTAAAAATCTAATACTTTCGTATCCATGTGAAAAGAGCCCTATTGCAAAAAAGGATTCACAATTAAAACCCATTTTGTGAGTGTTTGCATTGACAGACATTACACACGGACCCACAGACACCAAAAACACCAGATACCTTTTATATGCCGGTCTTCAATAACTAGTACAAAAATGTGAGTGTTTGAACAACGACTCATTCTCTCTCCCTCTCTCCGATGCAAATCTCACGCATTTTTCTCATAACGTGAACGGAGAAAGTTTACATGTAAATACATATGGCATATGAAGGAATGCTGAATGCTCGCAAGCGGCACGTGCGGAACCAAACTTCAGAAAAGTGCGTGAGACTAAAAAGTGTGTCGAGAGTGGCGGACTGGAAATCACTACGCAATTTGTGCTTTCTCCATCAAAGTACTACGTACACGGTCCAGTTGAAATTGGACCGGTGGAAATCACGGAACATAAAAATGGCCGGGTCAAAAACTTGTAATGACGTCATTGCACAAAAAGTAAATACTCTTACTCCTTTGGACATATAATATAGGTAGTAATTTCCGTCGACTGTAAAATTGGTGTTTATCACCCATAAAAGAATCAGAGTGGATGGATGCATGGATGGATGTAAAAGCAGGTTCATTTCCATTTTTGTGGGATATTCTGTTTGTCTTTTCCTTCAGTACATGACACGTAGACAGAATCTTCTACAAGATAGACCGTTTGTACAACTTCTTTCAGCTTGGGGGCCTTTAATTAAATTTTGAAAACAGACGACGAAAACGTCAACCGTTTAGATATTCACATATGTGTACATATGTGATCATTATTCATGTGGCAAGCGAGCGAATAATCAAAAGTCCAAAAGCCGCGCCATCAGATGTGAAGGGAGTATTATAAGCCAAATCGACTTTAAAGGCGCTGCAATTTAGGTTTTTTATGAATACGTCATTTAAATTCCATTTTTAAATTTCGTAATATTTTTTTCAAAAAGTGTCTCGATTTTTCCAGAAACTTGAGCCGTTCAATCTTAAATTGCTAGGACGACAAAACGCCCGCCTGTCAAACCTTTTTGTCTACTTATCCAGAACTGCTGTTTGGTTTTGGCATGAGTACTACTGCATTATAAATTAGAGCGGCGTGTTTGATCACGTCGCTGGACATTTTGTCATGCATGAGTATATGGCTGTGTTTGTGCCTTGCAAACAATATCTGTTTTACAATCTCAAATAGGCAGAAGAGTGGACAAGCCAATATTACCTTGCTCTGACTTTCTCTCTCTCTCTCTACAAAGTCGTAATGAAAAAGTCAATAGAAGCAAGATGCGCAATAAAAGAGAAACCCTGGCTACCTTGGATGTTACTAACGGAATCGCGATAATTGCTGGTGACCCAAGAACAAAATGTTGCGGATTGTCAAAAATTCGACGACGCAATTTTCTGCCAGGGATTACGTTTTTGTCATCATACTGTACCTAACATTATTTGACTTGATGCACTTTTATTACTGAGCTGTCGTCACTCATTCTCGTTACAGGATCTGTCCACCCTTCTCAATAAATGCCACTTTGTGTGTACATATGTACCTATCTCATCTGCCAGAAATAGAAGTCATTTCCGAAATCCAATTTCTTCACACAAAAAAAAGACAGCAAATACAATTTGCCATTTGCTGTACAANACCCTTCTCAATAAATGCCACTTTGTGTGTACATATGTACCTATCTCATCTGCCAGAAATAGAAGTCATTTCCGAAATCCAATTTCTTCACACAAAAAAAAGACAGCAAATACAATTTGCCATTTGCTGTACAAATCTTGATTCGGAGATCAGAGTGGTGTGTTGCTTTTCCAACTTTTGATTGCAATTTTGCACTTATCTGCACACGAAAAGGGCACACACATGGTCGAAACAAAGGGGAAAATGAATCATGTTAAGGTAAACAGGAAATTACAAGACAAAAAACTTGTTCATTTACTTTTGCAGCAGCAGACGTCAGACAAAAAAAGGCAAAAACTCATATCCGACAAAAATAACTTTAGTCATGAATTTGCAAAGTTCCACAAAAAACCCGTAAGTTTTCGTTATTTTGCAGCAAATTACTTATGTTCCGGCTCTGAAGCGTATAAATCTAAAACATACATACTCGGGCAAATTTTTTGATGTAAATTAAAGGTCTGAATTCACAAATGGATAGAAAAGTGCGCTTCAATACTTTATACTTCAACATCCCTTCAATTTCGGCCTGAATTGCTGGCAAAAATACTACAAGTCAGGGTATTGCAAGTGATTTGGAGAAAATATACCTTTCTAGACTTTGGGGCAAGTCATTTTTATTCTATTTTAAATGTTACGCAAAAAAGTCGTATTTAGGCGGACCTCGTGTTTCTTTGCTTCTTCTACACCACGATTTTGTATATCCAATTCATTGATGCTGAAAATGAAAAATATGTATTTCTAAAGAATACAGATTTTCACACGATTGGCATTTTTCTGGCAAGCTATGTATATCTCGACAGCTTTTGTTTCACTTTTTTGGATGAGTAAGATTCCACTCTTGGCTCTGACGCTGATGTGAGTTCACACTTCACACACGATGCATATCCTTTCTGTCTACGTACTGATGAATCATCCTTATTCATATACGTACTTGTGTGTGAGTTGCTTGCAACGCAAAACTGACCTACTTCCATCAACTATCAATATCGAAAGTTTTGCTAATACAGATAATGATAAACACACCACACAAGCAGTCGAAAAGAAGGTAAAATGACGCAACTCTCCCATTGTGCAAATGCCCTATTTTTGTTCTTTTTCATAATGCCAAAGCCAAATATGTAAATAGGTAGCCGAAAATTTTAGCAAAATAGCCGAAAAAGGTTTATAAAAGTATGTAAAATGTTCGTTATCTCGTCGAAATTGGGTTTTCTCCTCATATTATGCTAATGGGATATGAACGCAGCAGGAATCTCTCTCTCTCTCTCTCGCTTATCCTAGATTATGAAATACATCTTTTGCATGAATGTGTATTCATTTCGGCTTAATCAGTTTTCCGTGCATGCGAGCGGAAGAAACAAGATGCGAAATTTTGAAATGATATGCGCCTAGCGGAGGACGTAATTTGATGTGAAGGAGAAAGAGTGAAAGTGACAGGCTCGGGGTTCAATTTGCATAAGTTGTGTGCAGCAAAAGTTAATGCGCTTCCGAGTGCTTTCACCTTCCAACTTTGCACCGTACTTTTTGTCGAACATTTGGTAACGGTCTCAAGTGCTAGTCTAATGTACGCAAAATATCTACAAAAATTTAATGCGAGTTTCATTTTTACAAAAATTAATTTGAAATCAGTGTGGGAATGGACCCTAGTTCAATCTTTATTTGCTAAGGCCCTTACTTAGAGGTTCGAAGCATCTCAATTCGTTACCAAAAATGAAACCTTAATCATATATTACTTAGGAATTTAAAAAGCTGTAACTGTGGTAACTTTTAAAGGGACTTTCTCTTTAGCAAAAGAAGAAGGGCAACGGTTATGTTTGCATTCTTTCCTCACCACAAAAGGAAAACTTTCTTCAAACAACTCTGACTCTCATCTATAATTATAATTGCTATACATAATCCTATTCCGACTTTCTCACCGAGTGACCTCATTATAGCCCAAAATGTCCATTAATAATAATAATCTGCTGATGTAAGAAGTAAGAACATAAAACGGCGATTGTGATGCACGTGGACCATTTTCCTCTAAAATCCCTCCCCAGCTCTCTTCCAATTAGTGCAGCAGCCGGCAACATAATTACACAATTCAAATCAGATTTCCATCCGAATGAAAAGGATAAGAATAAATTTTCAAGTTTTTCCTCCCAATTTTCGTTCCAGCATTTATAAAGGCGAATCTCGTTTTGTGCGGTGATGATGGATTTGGTTGCCTTTTTGACTTCGACGTCATTACGAAAAAAACTAACTGCGGACCAAAACGAAATGTTCCCTCTTACCTTTCCCCGTTTTTCACGACATTTTTTAACTCCCGGCATTTTAATGAGCAGTGGTAGAAGGAAATAAGAGCTTAGACACGAGAGCAAAAAGACGGGAAAAAGTCGCTTCGCTTAATTTGTAATCTGGATAAAGGTAAAACGTGACGTACTTCGAGGAATGTTGGATTGGGAATTTGATTAGCGTTAGTGGAGAAAAACTTCAAGTTTGAACAAGGATGAGTCCAGGGCATAGTTAAAAATACTGCTGGGCACATAGCTTGTCCCTTTTTACACGCATTCCTTCCCACACAAAGGCTGTACGTGAAAAAAATTCCGGGAAGGGAGATGGTCTCAAGAAGTAGACTTTTATATTTAGCCAATGACTAAAGCAGTACCGCCCCGGTCCATATTATTCTCAAAAAATTGCAATACAAAACGTTCAGGACAAATTTGCCTACAATCCGGCCCATTCGAAATAGGAGGCAAGAGTAGCTGTAGTTTAGCCCCTGCTAAAACGCTTTTACTTCATCAACAAGTGCTTGCTCCTAATGTCATAATAGGATAACTTAAACGAGAAAAAGTAAAAGAAATTCACGCTTACCGGGTAAGAGTTCAATAAGCATGGGCTCATGCTGCCCGTCGTAGCTGCCCCTGTAGCCACTGATCTCGTCATCCGCCCGCCGACTTGGCTTCTTCTTCCGCTTCCGCTGGTGGCAGTCGGGCGGTCGACGCCTCACGTGGAACATGATTGAACCTGGGAACAAAAACAAAAACATGTACTTAGAATATTTGTGAAAATATGCTGTTACCAAAAAAAATATGTACATATGTCTGTAGAGGGCTTCAATGAACAGCAACTAGTAACAGCAAATAACAATTTGTTGCTTATATCATCTCTTCTGACAAATAGAGTGGAGTGATACAAAAGTGGACCAATCCAGTCAGTCCAGTAAGTGAAATCTTTGTCAGTCAGTTACTTTTGTAGACAGTTTCATAATATGGAAAAAGACTCTTATAGAAACAAATGGTCCTAATGCATTTCACTCAAGAATGTCTTTCAGTGTCTACCATGTATTTTCTTTAAAGGTGAAAGAACTTTTGGAAATGAGAGTTCTGGAAATTCTAGCACATACATATTGTGAACAAAAAATAGGATAGTCTGCAACATGAAAGCACAGTAAAGCTTGTTTGTAAGGAGACCCTTTTTTGTATAATAGACCACTCAACTTAACAGTGGACTTTCTCCACTAACATTAGCACTTTTTAATCCTAACTTCTACATATTGATTGAAAATTTGCTTCCTTTGGCCAAATTTTAATTAAGCGTAAAGAACTGTATAGTAAAACTGAGTTTGATAAATGAATATGTATATTAGTTTGAAATGATGTTCTGCAAATTACGAGAGAAAGGCAAATGCTTACTGAGCTGTGTCAAAAATTTGCATGAATTAATATTTGAGTAATGACAAATTCTTGTAACTACCATATTTTTTTGCCGAAAAAGCATTTCAACTAAGATACATATCCCTTTCCGTACAAAGAACTTGTATTTCGTTAGTTTAGGTACACTAATAAACACATTTCGCCTTACGTACTATATGTAGATACATATGCATACGGAATCATGTCCAAAAGCACCTGTCAGATTTCTGACTGTAATCCTTGGACTATTTTGTGAGAAATTAAGGAAAAGTTGTGTAAAGGCAGGGTTGAAGCAGCGGATTCGCAGTCCGCTTTAAGAATTGCCAATAAAAATATTCGAGACTAGCATATTTAAAAAAGGAAAAAATCAATTCATTTCACTCTCACAGTTGTGCTGGATATTTTCCTCCCTAAACGTTTTTCCCACCAGGGTATCCAAAACTAGGCGCATCAAAAACGGCCTAAAACTGTCCAGAGAATATTCAAAATGACCTGTAATTGTATAGTATTGTTTTCTCATCATACCCCTGTTGTTTAACTTTTCCCATGCTTTATATGAACATATACATACATAGGTGTGCAGTTTTTAGCCATCTTTGTGTTCTTATAGCCATAATTGGAATATTACATGGCAAGATTACACAAGGTTTTTGCAAGGTTTTTGCCATTTTTAGCTTTTCCAAAATACAGCACAAGTTTTAAGAATAAATATACAAAAGAGTTGCCATTTTGGGACTTTCATTTTTTTCCAGCGATTTTGCACGGGGGTGAAGTTCATCTTATATTTTCGGCCTTCCATTACCTCAACAGTTGGGTTTGTTGCTCTTAGCATTTTGAAGAAGTTGTATTTTCAGGACAGCTTCGACCATTACTAAAATAATCCAGCTTTGATTTTCTTTGCAACTGACTTTGCTAGACTCTTTAAGCCAGAAGACTAATCGCTTTCTCCGTATTCTCTCCTTTCCTCCAGGGGAAATTCTGAACAAAGTTTATGCCTTCATCTTTATACATGCTCCATGAAAACTTTTCGCACAGCTTTTTGGACATGAATAAATGATCGATTTTAAACTTTTCCTTTGGAAGTGCAAAGGATTATCCCGGTAAGAAAGTAGGTGAGAAGTGTGGCAAAAAAGTACATATAGACTCACGAGTCGTGCCGTCATCCTTATTTACTCAACTAGGAGAGAAATAGAGTTATCCCACGCACTGAGATCCTCACATTTCAATATTTTTTTCTTCAAAGGAAATCAAAATATTAAAGGCGTTGCGTCACTAGTTTTTTTTCTTCTTTTTAAAATAAAAATTGGATCAGCAAGAGGATACATATAAATAGGAGAAAGTTGGATAAGGTACAAACACGTGTGATGGGTGGCAGTGGGGGAGGTGCGTGTGCGTGCGAGAATTAATCGTATACAAATGCAAAACATTCAACAGCAATGAAAAAGTCGTCACTCATTTGCTATCAGTCAGAATTTGAAAGGGCAATTAAAACCAGCATTAAGCATTGCCATAATTAGATAACCAAACAATTAGGCATCCAAGTCCGAAAATTATGACATTAAACTGAAACTGCATCTAATTTGAGCTGTACTACCTTTATTATTTTGAGAGAAAAATTTGGTGCTTGGTATTGTATAACTGAGCAAAACGTTTGCATCTGCCAACATCTGAAAACTATAATATATTTCGCAATTCCATTAAAGTTTATTAAATTACTTGACCAGCCCTTAAGTCTCAATTCAGCAATGTATTTTGACGACAAGGTTTCGTAAAAATTGCATTATTAAGGACCGACTTCGGAGGTCATTTATGTTTTTGCCATGTCCGTACGTCCGTACGTCCGTACGTCCGTGGGTCCGTGGACACGATAACTCA
>JAHZMY010002741.1:0-17240 GCA_027743915.1 Seira sanloemensis | reverse complement strand
GTGAACTTTTGTGTTAAA
This sequence comes from Seira sanloemensis, assembly GCA_027743915.1. NCBI lineage: Eukaryota > Metazoa > Arthropoda > Collembola > Entomobryomorpha > Entomobryidae > Seira > Seira sanloemensis. The sequence goes on along the minus strand of JAHZMY010002741.1, from coordinate 17,222 downwards.
TTTAGCAATTATTCAAATCATTTTAAAATAGTTGAAAACTCCAATGAGTTATAAGTATTTCCATTATGCGTATTTGTACATTATGTGAATTTGTAGTTATTCGAATTAGTGGTCTACGAGTCCGTAGTTATGCGAATTTGGATTATACGTCCTTACGTGAGACCGAAATATGTATATGTACCTTTACTATATGTAGTGCCCAATTTTGGTTTTCCGTGAAAGCCAATATATTGCTGAAAAAAATGAGTACCGTTGAGAAAATATTACGGACTTTTGTAGTACTTTTATAGTACCATATTGGATTTTACGGGAAACCAATTTTTCGAATTGAAATTGTAGATTTGTTACCCCTTCAAATTGCACAAAAGCCAATAAAGTTGATACTTTGGGTTCAAAGCTAAAGCCCGGCCAAATCGAAGAAATGCAAAGTGCAAAATCGGATTTTGAAGCTTATTATGAGCACAAAAGTGTATATTACTGGGCTTAAAGACTTTCCTTTGTTTTGTCACTTTCCTCTCACTTGCAGCGGATATATATTCGTTCCGACACGGTCCCACTCGACATAAATGACCTTTCTCGTCCTGTCAAAAGAGGAGATATTGCATTTGAAAAATCCTATTTGCTCACACATTAATTCAATAGGAATGACAATTATTGTGCAATGCAGAAAAACTGTGTCGAGGTAGCATCCTGTTTTTCCATCCACTCGGCTATTAAGCCCCTTTTATTTTTGAGCACGTCTATCTTTATTTATTTACTTTTTGACTGACAATAAACAAAAAAGCTGGAGGCAGAGCGTTAAACAAACACCCGGAATTTCATGTCGACGTTCCCTGCATCCTGGAAATGTTGTCATTTTAGTAATATCTAGCCCACATGCACATTGCATCTCTTTTTTTGTATTTCCAAAGTAAACAAATGAAATGAGAGAGAGAGAGATTTGCTCGATTCCATTCTCGCTTATTCCCAGTCAAGATTCAAAAGGCATAATTTGACGCGTTTTGTTCTGCGTCCTAGAGATTTATGGAATGATTCCCTGATAATCCATTTACAAACAAATTAGGTGAAACTGGCAAAACTTGGGGAAAGTCACAAAGTTGAATTGAAAATGGGGTTGGGCAACAGCTTACACAAAGATTTTCGCTCATCAACGACACTTTTATTTCCATCATGGGGCCCTTTTTACGACATCCATGAATGGATGGGGAGTCTTACTATATTGAACATGTGCAACTCGTCGAACTTGCCTCCAATAAACAGACAAAAGTGTACATGTGTCATTCCACCTTAATTCCAGAGATGCATGCATTCTTCAAGCTGAAACATTTGCGCCCGCAACCACTCTCGTAATCATCAAAACTTTTTGGCTTTCAAATGAGATCCCAATTGTAGAGCTCCTTCCCACACTGCTATACAGCAGTAAGAAACTCTCTTAGATCATGTGTGAACGAGGAAATAAAAAATGGAATGAGAACTTCCGACCACATCCATGTTTATGGAAGCAGCTGCAAAGTTTCAAATGCTGATGTCTTTGATGTTAATAACAGGACATAAAAAATAGGTGGCACATGCCCATCAACAGAACTACATATTGCCATATATAGCGCCTGCATTCGCTTCCAGAAAGATAGACTGTTTACATTTCCCACAATGGTGGAAAGACGAAGTGTAAACAAAATTGGTATTGGATTTTTATGCATGCTTATGAAAACCGGGCATGGACGCACCCTGTGCAATTTTGATAAGGCCTGGAGAGATTTTCCTCTCTATTTCTCATTTTCTCCTAGATGGTAATGAATGACATAACGCTCCCTGCATGCAATATTATTTTCGTGTCAAAATAACCAGAGCCGAGGATTGAGCTTTGTTGCCTTTCTTCAAACAAACAAAACATTGAGCCGCACTTTCTCTGAATTTAGACCAGCCTCTAAACTTGGTAGTCAATCGTATTTGTTCGTTTTTGTGTGACAGTGTTCCCTCATTGATTTATTAAACACAATCTTTTACACCCGATAATGCATATCAATGTCATCCGTCTTTGCATCATAATTAAAATCAACTTGCTTTATTGTTTTCTGAAAGCACGTTTCCGCTTTTTAGTTTAGAGCCGGCACACAATTAGAGGCCTTGTAATGTCTACCTTGTCCCTCAATCAAATAAAGGAAACAATCTTTGGTGACAAAACGATCAACATTGAGTAACTCTTGGAGTTTACATTGTTTCATTCCGGGCTCAATTTTTGCCTGTAAGCTGTAGATTTTGTGGAGCAAGGAATATGTGAAGATGTCACGGACAATGTACCTTGGTAAAAAAAAGTGTTTGCCTGAGACATTGGGTAGGCTTTGTTTCCTGATGTTTTCCTGGGCTCATCAAATTCAGGCCATGTCCCATGCTACCTCATCATTCCCTTTGTGCATTATACATCCCTGCAAAATCCAGTATAAAGTCTCGTGAAGGAGGCGAGCCCACCTCTCATTCATAATGTATAAAATGAGCCCTTTGTTTCAGAGTTGTAGCGCGCTAATGACTTTTGTATAGTCTGAGTCATGCCAGGGAAAATAATCTTACATTTTATAAGACAAAACTGACAAAGTTACACAGTTCACACGAAACGTAGCCTGCCTCTTCCCCACTCCACTCTGTCTGCATAGAGTGTACAGTAGTAGTGAACTAGTGAAAAGACACAAAATTGCATTCATTTACAGGCTAAACAAAAAAGACAAAATTCTGCTCTCCACATACAACAGCGAACAAAAAAGTCGGAGAAAGTTTTGTAAACTTTTTTTTATTCTGTAAAATGGAATGAAAAGGTGAAAGTGGCATATAAAAAAGTTTGCTTAACTCCCACTAAATACGCCAGTGTTAAACAAGAGAGTACCTCCCTCCTCCTTTTCGGGCAAATTTTCCATGAAACAATGATGATAATCTTTGCAGGCTTAGAGACTAAGATTCTAGCACTTCCTTCCATTTTAATTCGCCACCTCCTAAAAACAGAAAAGAATTTTTTGTTCGCTTTTCTCCTGGAGGAAAATATCGTGAAAACTCCAGTCACACTGTACAGAAAAGGAGAACGGAAGCAACGTGGCCAGTTTTTAAAAGAGGCATGAGCCAACTACACAGCAATGCTAGTCTCCATCAGCACCGCTTTGAACGATAATCATCAGCATCACCATTCCTATTATGATTATCATCGTCATCAGGAGCATCATCAACAGTATCGTTTCAATAAAAAGGGAGGGCATCCGCCGAGATAGCCGCTATGGTATGAACACGTTTTTCCACTCGACTCCGCCAGAAAGAGACAATATACAACAATAATAACCAAGATAGGCCATCCACTCAGGCTCAAAGTCTCTGCCTCAAGTCCATCTACAAACTTTGCTTTAAGGTCTTATGGGTCTGACGAGAAGCATGATTTTTCCCATCTCCTCCTCTCTTCCTGTGTCGAAGTTCATGAGCCAGAATCTTTCGTTATATGTACTCTGTACAGACATTTTGTTTGTACGACGAGACCTCATTCCTTGGCCACCACCTTTACATGTATTTACTCTGGAAATAAGAGATTTTAAAATTCAGCAGAAATTGTCAGGGGAGACATGGCGAACAGCGTAGCTCATGTCTTCATCCATTCCACAACAGCAGAGGAAGCAGAGGCAAATAACCTAGGTATTTGTGCAAGTACACTGACTAAAACCCTTACCTCGAATACAAAAATATGTGGCATTGTAAAAGTTTAAAAATGAAGCAGACTCTTTTACCTCCACATCTGCACTCCCCCACACACTCACACCGCTTTTACAACCTTCTTTTGTATGTACAATAAAAACCCTTTTTATATTCCTTTTTTGTTTGCACACCCTCCAGATATTTTTGCTGGAAAAATCAGCAGGAAGACAAGGCGGGAGGTGATAGACTCGGAGAGTCCTAAATGCAAACATGCAATGCGACTATGACCATGGCATAAAGTTGAACTCGACATGGAAGCCGCAGAGCTTTATTACGTAGCTGAAGCATTCAGCAGAGTATTGATTTAACCTCGGTGTCTGTCCGCCAGTGAGCACGATAGCGCGTAAACGCCTGAATCGATTTTAACGAAACTTGGCATAATGACTCCGTGTCACCCAACGATGAACTGCATAGTTTTTGGCCCTTATAGGTCAGGGCCTTCAGAGTAGCGTAGTAACCGTCAATTTTTTAAAAATACGTCATAGAAATTTTTTGTTGTAAAATGACCATATTGATGAGAAAATGCAGTTAGATTTTAAAAAACAACACTGTTAAACGGTAAATGGCCGGCCGACTCCAAATTTCAAAATGATTTTAAAAATGATACCGTTGAACGGTTAGTGACCGTTGTCGAAGTCGTTCTATATGTAAAAAGTATATGTGACATTTAGACATGTTAGAAATTCAACACACCGTTTTGAAATGGGTTTTCAGCTATAATATTGCCTTACAGCAGGATTTTTTGGATATGAATAGGTGATGTGCCAAAGCTACAAAATGCATTAATTGTTATCACGAAAGCCTCGTGGAAATCATCGTAAAATCTTTTCCCTGGTCAAGTTCATTTTTTGGATTCCACACATCTGCGCTGGAGTAATTTCCAGTTCATTTATTTATGATTTATGATGATGGCGGATGTTCTAACGGTGTTTTGCATCAGTGCGTGGGTGTACTAGAAAAAGCCATTGTCTACAAAGTGGTTAGGAGAAATATTATGTTAGCTTAAGGTGGCATCTCCACTTTTTTTATACTCGTGTCTCGCCACATTTTTCATCTTTGAAATATTTACACTGTTTGGGAGAAAAATCATTTCCCGAGCAGCCCAATCCTTGCGTAAAATTTATTTTGGTCATCCTCTCCTGCTCCCTTCTCGAATTTTTTTACGACATTCCCATTTTGCCCCAGCTTGATTGTCACATCGAAGCCGTGCCGAATGTTTTCCCATTTTCTCCTTCCGCCCGGAGTAATGAGTTTTCCATTGTGAAATAATGCTTTTAACTACAGAGGAGCTAAAGAGGTAAAAGGCACAATATTATTGGGGATTGGTATCTCTGAGAGAAAATCTGCGTCGTTCGTTCACCAATTACTTTCATGTTTACAGGACGTTCTTGGGGCTTTTATAAGATGCTTTATAAAATGCGGTTAAAAGACGACAAGCGAGAAAAGTTTTTAATAGAGTCTCGCGCTCAAAGCGAAAGTCTTTTAACATCGTCACATGCTTTTCTCATGCATGTGTGCTTTCCGTTGTACGTAAGGTTTTGCAACACCAGAGCCAGAGAAAGAACCACACACGTTAAAGGGAAAAAACTTTTGTACTTTGCGTGTCCCTCAGGAAAATCATGTGAAAGGTTCGAGAGAAAAGACTCTCCTGCCTTCACTTTTTGCGTATTGACCAAGGCAAATGGACTGTTATTAGTACTATGGACTAATGTACTAGCTCAGCTTTAATTTAGAAATTGTCGCTCTTATCTCTATCTCTCCTTCTGCAAATTAAAAATACGTGAGAATGATGTCCTCTTACGATACAAACAAGCATAGCATCAAGACTGATAAAACTCAACTACGCAAAAAGTTTGCTGTCGCTGCTGCCATGGCCTTGACTAACTAAAATACTAATGGCAATGTGGTAAATACATACATGATTTGATAAAAAGTTATTAGGTATTTTCATGTATTAATATGTAGATTTATGAGCTTGACTTGCTCAATTTCTTGCAACGCATCCTCTTAAAATGCCAACTTTTCCACATGTCAAATAAAGCAAGCGAGCAAAAGTGTTTGCATGGCTATCAGAGTATAAGCCCATTACGTGCATAATTACGTACATTTATTCAAAATACATAAATTTGCTGTGGATGCAACGGATTAGGGGGAGAGTTGTAGAAGTTTTTATTGTTGATCCCAAGCTCTATCCCTCTGATTTCACGTGCATTATCTCCCTTTGCTGTTGTGCCGCCTACATCTTTAGGAGAGTCGAAAAGGTCCCTTTCTTGATGTGGTTTATACGTAGTAGACGTGCAGTAGAGAAAAAAGTTGAAAATATTCGTTATTCCGGAGGTAAGTCTAGTTCCGAGAGAAAACCAAACCAGTGAAGTGAAACTAAAAGGTCCAGCATAGCAGTACAAGCACATTTTTATCCCCGTATACACTTGGATTTTCGTGTACAGAAGCCTTATTGGGAACACATGACATGCACACTTTTTACTACTTCAACTTTTTTCTCCTTTTCCTCCTGAAATAGCGATATTGTAGTATATTGTTAAAGTTGCCTTGAGCAATCCTTTTCCTGCTCCATAGTCTCAGTACAAGTTTCCTCCTCTTTTTTATTTCACTCTCGTTTCGTTGACTCAATGAATGACTGACTAGTTGAAGTTGAAGAGAATGTTCGATGAGGAGAAAAGATCAAGAACATGAAACTGTTGGGGGAAAAGGATGAAGGGAATCCAGTGCTCAATCAGTCCACCGAAAAGAAGAAGTTTTTGGTACATGAGGAGAATGGGAGTACAAGGCAATAAAGAATTTCTTTAAAGAGAAAGACATCAGCACGCGGAAGTCTTGTCTAATTGTCTGATATAAACTGCACTTTTAGGTAAAGTGGAGCAAATAAAGATAAAATAGTTTCTAACCTGGAGTCACAACCTTATCTAAAAATAGACCTCGGCTGGTGACAATGTAAATACATATACACTACGTACAGATGCACGACGAGAAATAATTGATTCAACTACAAAATTGTTGTAATTTGGATCTCTGGGATAAAAAATGTTTTCATAGGAAGAAGAGAGAGAGAGAAAAAAGTACTTCAAGTTGCGAGTCTGATGACTCTCTGCACAGTTTGCACATTTCCATAAGACTTGCCCCGTAGATACCTGTGTGCGCAGCACTTCCATTTATTATTTTAGAAGCAACAGTGGGTAAAACGAAGACGAAGAGAACTCCCATTATATTAGTTTGTTCATGTGAAAAGCATGAAAAAGAAAGAAGAAAACGGATATAAAAAGGCGCTTTTGTACATTGTCCGTTACGATCTAGCGAAACATTCTCCTCCTGATCTCTCATCCTTTTCCAGCTCCATTTTGAATTCCACGGAGAGTTCTTGTATCCAGAAAGAAGTATATGCAAAACTGGCGAATAAAAACACCTATGCCGTTTGTGCACGCTGTTTCTGGGGAGCAAGTTGAAGATGATGCTCTATATCCTTGAGAAAAAATTGTCTTTTTCTTTAAAAATAGTTACATCTTGTACGCACTTGTTTTCCTACATGTGTCCAGAGGCAGGGAAATTGATGCTGTGTGTTTTACCCTGGATCCCTCTGCCTCTCACTCTTTGCTGATCTTGGAGGGACTGAAGGATGTTTGTGTAACGATACCATGTTCCATGTCCATCTCACAGGATATCATGGAGTCATTTCCCCGTACACGAAAATGGAGGATGTCATGGACCCCTTATATGGGCTTGATGTGATCATCATCATCATAATAATGAGATAGCCGAAACTCGTGTTATTTCCGCTGGAAACAAAACGAGATGCTGCTGTTGCTGCTGCAGGAAAACAATACAGCAGCATTATGAATCTGTATTTTGTGTGCACACACACAAAAAGACGTAAAACCATAACGGTGCACAGTTAGACAAAAGTATATCATAATAATTTCCAGCGCAGTGTGCCATTGTCCTCTCTGCATAGAAATGTGGTTGTGAGACCACAATGGCAAAGTCACATGGGCCTGGAGAGGCTGGAGAAATGACGTTTTCTTATCAGTCAATATGGTCTTCATAGGAGAATGGCTATGTAGCCCCCAAAAAATGGAAGCCGAGGCGAGACTCGATTCTCAAACCCCGGAAAGTGCAATGCCTCAGTTTATGCCCCAACCTTAAAAAGGCAACTTCCCGGACATTTTACCTTCTTAACTCAGTAAATTAGGATGAAGAGAGGAAGCCGTATAATGCTCCGCAAATGAGATGACGTCAGTCTATACTCAAGACCACGTTATTAAACTCATCGTCCTACGATAAAGTTGATGATTGGCCATTATCAACTCTCATCTTTATTTGGGAAAACGGGAAACTCGTAAAAAGGTTTTTTTGCGACGGGAATGGTCGTTTATATAGCAAGGGCTTTCCAGGGTGCTCCTGCGTGCTCGAAAAGATGGTCCTGCCACTTTATATGTATAACCAGGAAAAAACCCACTTAAAAAATTATTACAGTGGATGGGCGTGTGTAGTCAAATAAGAACATTGTAATTCAAGCCTCATCTATTCCTGCCCATTTAAGAGAAGGAGGCTGCGAGACATGACACAAAACCGTGCCTCGACGATTGCCACGTTGGATTTGTCGGTATGCCTCTTTACTGCTTGAGATTACAGAGTTTAAACTTTGCTCACCACACATTGTACATGCAGCAGAGTCAAACAGAAACAACAGAGTCAAAACTTTTTTGCACGTAAATTTTGTATGAAAGTTATAAATGATGTAAAAATTGAAACCAAAATATGCATTTTGGAACCAAGTTTTGAGTTTCCACTGCCAGGATTTTCCATAGCCGACTCCATTGGGTAGCAACACATCCCTTCCATTCCCAGCTCTGCAGAAAAAGTTGTGTTGGAATGTGGGCAACGCATTAGTGGCAATGCACACGATACGTCTCAAGTCTATGAGGCAGGCTGGAGTGCTCCATGTGCAGTTCATCTTCTTTTTTTTACAAGTGTTATCAAAGCCATTTTCCTCCTCTCGGTCCAGGATATTCGTTGGATGGAGCAGAGGCGTAAAATGTTGCCGTTTTGGTGCTAACGATGTCGATGATGATTCGGAGGCAATGAGATGATGAGAATCGAACAACAGCCCTACACAGTGATCCAATAAATGGTAAATTGTGCGCGTTTAGAGGAAAACCACGGCACGGCACCGTAATAGGAGTCTAAACCACAATGAAATTTAGGGCAGCACATTTAATAAAAAATGTATTTGGGCGACTCTCTTCTTCAGCCATGCAGTCTGTCCTGCTCAATGGAAAAAGTGTAAGTGAAAGCATTCCTTCAAAGAATAATCAAGCCTATTTTAATTCCAAGGACGGGCGTCCCCTTTCTGCTGACAGCTTCAAATTCTATCCTAAATATCCCTCTAATGCGACTAAGAAAAGGATCATTTTTCAGCCGAGTTGGATGGCAAAATACACATGAAAGGAGAGCCCTTTTCTCCTTCCAACTGATAATCTTTTTGTCATACGCAAAGAAAGGGAAAGTAAATAAGTTTTTTAAACTCTAATTTCTCTCTCCTTTAGAAAGAATGAAAGGCTCTTCATTTACTTTCCCAGCTTCCTCCGCAGTTTCACACTTGAGCGGGCACAAATGCGAAGAGAATGTGTGCCATATAGACTTGCTCACTCTCTCGCACACACATAGATGTACACAAGTACTGACCGACACAGGTTGTTTCTTGAGGCAGGTTTTCTCAAGTGTTTACACCCTACCAGAGATAAAAGGAGGCACGAGATTTTTAAATGCCATCTCCCATTTCCGCTGATTCTCACCTTGTACAATCAGCCAGCGAGTCTATGTCTTTTCATTACATCAAACAAAAGAATTTTTCACCCAGATTGCATTCCCCCGTTCAAAACATGTTGTATAATCTCTAATTTGTGGAAATGGAAATGTAAAGAAGAAAGAGAACTTTACCTTTTCCTGGTTTATTTCCCCGTCTACCATCATTTCTTTTAAAGTACGTCGGCTTTTTTCTTCCAAAAATCTTCATTATATTTGTATGTCGCGTAATGTTTTCTTTTTTAAAATGGATCTCTGAGCTACGACCAAAAGCATCGTATATGTAATAAAGCTTGTGTGATCGATCCCTACGCCTGTGCTTACTTTCTTCCTCCTTGTCAGTGTGGTATATGCTTCCTTTCTCCCTCTCTCTCTCTCTCTCGGCTTTTTCCCTCCTGTTGTTCCTCCTGCTGCTTTCTCCAAGGCTCAAAAATTGATGTGTGAATGTCTTCTTGCGTATGTAGCTCTCTGGTACTGGTACCGTGATGCTGTGTGTGCGAGAGCTTTCTCCTGGTTTCACTCTTTGTATAGAAAGTGAGGCGACTTGCTGTGTCTCATGGAAATGCAACTGGCGAGAAAGGAGCTATACGCGAGCAACAGCATCTTCTTCTTTCTCCACATACTTTCGGAGAGAAAAAGTAGAACCGGAGCTACTTCAGCCTATTACTCTCCAGTCCACGTTCGTTCATTCAGGGAAGCGTTAGGGAAGGAGAGAGAGAGAGAGGAACCCTTTTTCCCGACTTCAATCAACACTCACGTACGAAACATCTTGAGCTTCTCTCAAGACTTATAAGGGAATAACTTTTCATATGAATATAATAAACGTAGATTGCGAACGAAAAAAAGTGAAATATGGCGAGGAGCTAAGAGCTTTATTTTTTGAAAACTTTAATTATTTTGCCCGGTGACTATAATGATAAGGGAATGGAATAATACAAGGAAAGAGTTTCACCCTGAAGGGCCATAATAAACTGCACATGTGCCTATCCGGAATATGGGCCAGTGTTACAGCCCTAGTTTGGCTCCGAGTGGAACAATGAATTTCAAAGGAGGGATAATGAGTGCGACGACAACGGAAGGAAAAGTCATTAGCCAAGGAGGAGGAATAATAGGAGAGAGATTAGTCCATGTTCACTGGTGACATACCGTCCTTCCGATTTAAATGGTATTTTACATTTTCTCTCATTCTGTTTCAAACTTTTCGAAGGAAATTACTTTGGGAAAGAGGACAAATCCATCTGGTCCCAATTGTACTTATTGATTAAATGTGATTGTGTGCAAAAGTTGAGCCAAGGCTTGCGAACATATCAAAGCCGCGTTCTAAGATGGATAGAGTGAAGTGTGCCCGAGGAAACTAATAATATGTGAAAAATTACCATTTGGACATACAGCGTCTGCTTTCTCCATCTCCCCAGTAAATCAACGAGAGAGCAAAGAAGTAAATCAAACCGATCGCCTTAGACTTAAGTGAGTAAACTCATTTCTCAGTAATTGTTTTACAAGGCAAGCGAGCGGCTGCCTCCGCGTATCTACTACTGCCCGCATTTTTTCTCTCAGTATCCCTCATTGACACGGAACAATAAAAAGAGGACAAGTTACAGGGAAAATGTGAGCCAGGGAAATAAAAATAGATATTCCCGTTTGTCTACGGACTACCAGGAGAAAGAGCAGCAGGAGCCCCTGTCACGACCACTTTTTGTCAAGTCTTCGCCACAACTCTGTAGCACGCCGTAGGTTTGCCTACTGCCTCCGTTGGTAAATTAGTCATCCAACGCTATACTGCATTTCCTCTCGAGAAAATTTGTAAGAAACCGAGGGACTTTTTCTTCCTCTCCGCCTCATCGTAAAATCATTTCGCTGGTGAAAGTCTTGTAAAAGGTCCCTATCCATAGTTTGTGGTGGCAGTGGTGGTGGACTCACTACCAGCCTTAGACATTGTTGTGGTGGTGGTAGCAGTAGCTGTGCTGCTCCTGCTCCTCCTCCTCTCCTTCGTACTCCTCATTTACTTCCGTTTCCTCTTCTGCGTTCTGGAGAAAGTGGAGCTGCTCATTGTTGCATTGTTCCATCATCACATCCTCATCCCGGCGACTTTGTTTGTCATTGTGGTCGCGGTGGAAGTGGTTGTTCCAACTGTTGTCGTCCTCTCATCTTAACACGATTGTTCTTGTGCGACTGGAGCAGAGAACAATGTAGGACGGCGAGGGGAAAAGTTTACTTTTATCTTTGGATGTATGAGATAGGTACAGTCCCTAGAAGTAGTTACAACTTTGAGACGGTGGAATACTCCAGTGACGGAGGAAACAAGATAAATACGAGCGTAACACTGGAGCCGGGAGATAAACAATTTCCTATCAAACTTCCACAGATTCCATTAAGTCGTAGTAGTTGCCACAAGTCTTTCATAAGGAGTCTTCATGACCAGCGATTTTCCGTACTATTTGGCCCTGTTTGGACTTACGTTTTTCTTAACTGTGATTTGTTGCTGTGTCAAGGTAAGTTAATTACACGAGCAGCGCTTCCTGCCGCAGACTCTCAAATTTCCCTAATAATTTGTTTATACTCTCTCCCTAGCTGATAGACATAATCGACCGACCAACACCGAGAGCTAACACAATGCCATCATGGAACTACGCCAACTACTTACAAAATAGTCCTGTTGCCATTTTGAACCCACATCCAGACCCATTTTTGAGATACAACATGTTGGGAGAAAACCATGGTAAGTCTATCGGAAACTTGACACCTTTCATTTTCATAACAAGAGGAACATGCGGCGCTCTATCCAACTCGGGCAAGTTGAGCGAACAAGCTCTCCTGTCAAGTGCCTCTCCTCAAATATTAGATTGTTATTATATAGTCTCGAAACAGTTTGCACACTTTTCTGTACGGAATAGTTTGAAATGCCTATAAAATTGCCAATTAATAAACGTGGACATCCAGCTTATTAAAACACAGGTATGGATTTTTTGGCCAGCATTTGAAGTGATTATTATAGTCGAGAGAGCAAGATTACCAATACCTTGACGGCAATCAATCCAGGCGATTTTTTTAAACTAAAATAGATTGAGATTGAGTGGTGTGAGCCCAAGTCTCAATCAGAATGTGCATTAGTTTGGTACCTGAAACATGAAATAATTTATACATTGGTTTCTTTAGAAAATGGTAAAATTTCGCGCTCCTATGTTCATACCCTGACAAAATATTTAACAGTTTCCCTTTTCCCGACGGAACACAAGAGCACTTTTAACAAGCTGTCAGAAAAAGGTGTAAAATATTTGGTGTGGTGTGTGGTCTAAATTGCTCTTGCAAAGTTCTCAGAAAATCATTTATAATTTCATTTTTTTGCATTTTGTACAGCAGTCCACTTTCCAGTCGAGTACAATTTTTCCATGAAACATGTAAACATGATATAAGGCTCTGTTTGAGTCCCATCAGTTAAAAGGATTCATCTTACATGCCCGTAGTTCAGAAACACTCACACTTTAGTCGCATATGCTCGCACATAATTTCCTATGAAATACTTTATCCACCCACGAAGCCGTGTTCACTTTCTCTCGTCTTTCCAGCGAAATACTTAATTTTGCAGCAAGGATTTTGTTACATAAGCATGTTCATATGTAACAAGAGAAAAAAAGTTCTCTTCTGACAAGTTGGAAATAATAATAGCGGTGTAAATAATGGATTGACTTAGACTTTCATGCGAGTAAGCACTTTAAACACATTATATAACTTTTAAAAAGGAAACAGAACTTGCAAAAAGAATAAAACGGAGCTCATGCAAAAAATAGACGGAAGTCGAAGAAAGTATGACAATACCCTCATACATCAGCGATGTACTTTTTTCATATGTATCATTATTCAGATACCATGATTATTTGCTTAGTTAGTTGTTGTCTTCCTTTCAAAAAACTTTAATATGAAACATGTCTCCAGGTGCATTACCAAATAACTTTTTCCCTATGCTTTTTACAATATCCTCGCGGACAACAAAGGTTCAAAAAAGGCTCTACTGTGACTTTTATCTACACATGTCAAAGTCTATACACAAAGAACACACGTTTTTGCCAATGCAAAAGGGTTTTTTCGGCTTCAATAGGCAGTGATTTCTGACACAAACGAATAAAAAAAAGTTTTTACAATATCAGTAGCAGACTGCAGACTCTCACACAATTGGAAATCATAAAGCCTATGCAGGATTCCTAATGAAGAAAGGTATTATTCAGGAATAAAAGGGAACGCCAAGGTGAAAAGCGAAAGTTAAGAGCACTTTCCCTTTCCCCTTTGCTCATTCCTTGGCATACAAGCTACACTAGCTATACGGAGTCACATGGCATTTTCACCCCATACGAAAATAGCATGAAAAATTCTCATCAAGAGAGAAATACTTTCAGGACTCCTTTAAAGAGATAGAGAGAGATATCTATCTTATTTGCATTTATAATATTTTGCTTTTCAAAGAAAACTTTTTCGTTTCGACCTGCTGAGTTTCTTTCTAGGACTTGGTGAAATGGAAGAAGCAACAAGATGGGATGGAAAAAAGTCGAGCTATGTTTATATTCATAAGCACGGAGAAGGAAATGTGTATAGATTTTATAGATTGCAAGTGACACGGAGGATGAGTCTTATTCAGTGTGAAAACCCAAAAAAAAAACTTTTTCCTATTCCATGGACAAACTTGAGTCAACAAAAGTTGGATAAAAATGTTTTGTTTGCAAGAAAACCAAACAGGAAGAGAGAGAGAGAGAGAGATTTTAAAGGGAAAACACTTGAAGAAATTTCTCTGCGTATTGTATTCTCAATAATAGTCTTTTCCCGCGTCAATACGGAAAATGAGCAGCTGCTTCGTTCTAATTGCGCAATCTAAACTCATGGAAAATCTTTTAAAACTTGAAACCTAAAATGTACTGTGAAAGTGGATCGATGAGTGATGCCTAGAGGAATGGAAATATTTTTCTCACCATTACATTGCAACATGGAAAACAAGAACCCTGTAGGGAAATGTGAAAATGGTAATGAGACAAGAAGATATAAATTCTTCTACGGAGAATCCCTCCGAATCCTGCATATTTCGTGGAGGCTTACAAGTTTCCGCAAAAAAAGCACTTGAAAAAATCAGAGTGAAAGCTTACTGGTTCCTACTACTACTAACTTTGGGGGGGTTTTTCAGTAGGTAAAAGTTTTTTTGCAAGAGATGACCACTACTACTTTTACTCTTCGAATTTTGTAGGGGAAATAGATCTGACAGGAAATCATCTGACAGCTCCAATTCCATTGGTGAATGGCATTTTGAGGTTGGCAAAGTTTGTGGTGCATTTTATATGTTCCGATTTAATTGTGCCTGACGCTTCCTTTCACGTCTTTTTCACACAAAAAATTATGCTGCTCCACGAGAGAAAGAGAGAGAAAGAGAACGTGTAAATCAAGAAAAAATAATGAGGGAGTCGACAGAGTGTTGGAGGAACGGGTTATCTGGTCCAGCAACGGAATGCATAAACTGTGTCGAAACGTTGTGGAGAAGTGAGAAAGAGAGTTTCTCTCTGATGTATTGCGATGTATATATAAAAAGGCTCCACTTTCTTTACTTTCGCTACTTTTGATCCAATTAAGATGAGCGACAAAACGGTTGTTTTTCCTGCCAAAAATGAAGTTAAGGTGAAACCCCAAAGTGGAGAAGACAAGGATATAGAATTTATGGAGAAAATGTCTTTGTGCTCGTTACTCCCAGATAATAAGGGATAAAATGAGTGGAAGCTTAGGGAGACGTGGTCATGTACTTCAAGCTCATATTTTTCCTACCAGATATACATACATATACTGACATTTTATAAAAGGCATTTATGCTTTTGGCTTACACTTGTTCCGAATAGCATCAGATTAGAAATCGGGTTGACAGGACCACACATACACACACTGAGAAGAAAAAGTTTTTTTCCCTTTTACCAAACCGATACTCGTGTTAAAGTGGAGATGAGAAAAAAAAAGTTTGTCTTGTGGAGAAAGTTAGTGAAACTATGATGGGAAGAAAATTTCCCCTCTCCGTTTTTCTTGGCAGCGAGGCCAAGCTAATTCTTGGGAAAAAGTCCTTCTTGATTATCTTCCGCGTGACAAGCTCATCCTTAATAAAAAGTGTTTTGTTAGGGTATATTATCCCGTGTAAAAGTAATTTACTTAGGGGAGAGGAGCTGCTGTAGAAGAACTCGTATTTACTCGTGTGAAAATGAATGGTCGTTTTAATTACTGTCATGAGTTTGTGTCATTTGTCTCTTTGTGCAGGACTGTCAGGCGAAGAATACCTGACGGCAACAACTCACACAACGCAGCCGGGCTTGTACCCGTCAACGTCTCGAAGTGCAATATTTTCTCAAGCGCAACAGCTCCGGGCAGCTGCAGCAGCGCAGGCCGCCACCGCATCGTCAACCGGGAGCGGGGGTTCTGGAAACAACTCGGGCAATGATTCTCAAGCCTCGTCCACGGCTGGAGGCCACCAACACCACTCGTCGTATGTGCCACCACCCCCACCCCCAGCGCCACCCGCACCCACACCTGTGATGCCACCGACTCCTGTTCTCTACAGCATCCACGTACCTGAAGAACGGACGAGGTGTGTGAGGCATGGCGGCGGCGGTGGCACCGAGCTTCCTCCCAAATACGAGGAAGTCTGCTTTGACGTTTGATGACTGACATTAGACCAAAATTGTGAAAACTTTTTTCAACTTTTATTAGGACAATTAATCATGTTTTCTTCTCCGTTACCAAGAATTTCATTTTTCTTAGGGTTAACTAATAAAAACTCCGCGGTAAAAGGACTCTAAAAGCTTTTCCGAGGATATTATAGCTTAAGTTAAAGTTTTATGGGAAACCATATCTCTTTTTGGGAAACCATTATGCTATAAAGTACTCTTAGGATAAATCACTTTGAAGTTTAAAGTGTAACTCACTTTAACATGCAAAACATACTGCCCAATCTCCAAAGAATTTGTACTAACCGCAGAAAAAAAACGATTTTTACAAAGAGTGACACTTGTACATAATAATTTTACTGTGAGATTCAAAACTCAAGCCAAGAGAAGACCGTTTAGGCTACTATTTACCACACTACTTGATACTTACTTGTATAGTCAAATTATTAAGCATCTCAAATTCGTAGGCCCTCTACATAAAAAGTCAACTACTATTATTCTGCAAAACAAGAGGCACATTTTCCATGTTCAACTTTGAACTTTACTCCGCAGTTTGGCAATGTCTGTAGAATGTAGGCAAACATTTACACGACCACATTACTGTCTAAGGTAGAAAAAGGACAAACATTTTTGAAAGTAGATGCTACTCTTAATAATATTATGTAACAAAAAATTTGTAAAACAATCTTTTACTCTCTCACTACTTCGTTCAATGAAAAGACAAAAAAGAGAACAACTTTAGAAGAAGAAAAAATTGTAAGTAGGTCAATTTTATTATTACCATTAGCAAATAGAGATGCTACACTTTTTTATATACGAGGGGGTTGAACGTCGGGGTTGACCGTCGGGGAACGAGGGGGTTGACGAGACTCCGAGTCACATCAAGTTTCATTAACCAAATTAATTTGAATGTAATGAATGCGTATGTAGCGTCTACTTTGAACATTTTGCAATATAATTTCAAATTATTTTGTTTTCGACTTTACAAATGAATCA
>JAHZMY010002740.1:0-10673 GCA_027743915.1 Seira sanloemensis | reverse complement strand
ATCAACGATGAAACAAATTGCATAGCTCAACCATGGCTACAGACACATAAGAGATAAATGACAGTTTTTGCCACAAAACGAAAGTAATTTCATTCACGTTCCGTCCTGCAGCTCTGCCCCGAAATTCCTCACGAAAGCTTCATATATAACAGAATTTAACCGCTGTTATTCAGCATCTTTCTACCTTTTTGCTCATAAAACTGACGATTTTTTCCCTCGTGTGGCGGTTATACGAACAGAAGGTACTCGAGCGCGGGGAAACCCAATATTTCTTTGATTCAAAGATCTGTATTTGCGGGTTTATTTGAAGAAGAGATCAAATGGGTGTGGTTTTGATTGTAGGGAATGACATGAATTGCTGACGTTGTCTCGCAAAAGAAAGAATAGGAGTAAGATGAAAACTTGGATGATAAAAAACCACGCTTGTGTTTTGTCGGTATGCTAAATCATATCGTCAACTTCTTCTAAAGGAACTGTAAGAAAATCTAAAGAAACTCGGGCTGAAGTCTATCTATGAAGCTGAAGATAAATTGGAATAAGACGAGTAACACCATGTGTAACTATCTAAATATTTACTGAATTTTAACCAACAAGCCATATGATCGGTTCCAGAACATCTAGGATAGTATATAAATGATTTCATTGCATACATCCCAATAACGGCTTCCACCTCGAAGTATTCAATGCCAGGTTTGTGGTTTGCATTTTGCAATGATTTTATTAGTATGATTGCAAGCCAATATATAAAGTCTAAAATGTTACAAAACTATGAAGAACCATGGCTTTGCTATGTAAAGAAACTTGAACATGTCGGTACAGTATGAAAAATCTGTATTTGTCTGAATACATTTACAAATCCAGGCATGTAAAGACCTTGGATTTTATGTACGGGTTAAACTGCCATTTACGAGTTTGCAATGTATTTCTTACGCAGATTTTTACGGTAACAGTAACAAGTGGTTACTACAAGATTTAATTTAATTTCTTCAATTTGCCCAAACCCCATTTTCCCCTTGAAAATAACCCGTACATACATATGCCCCGTTCAGTAGGGACCGGACGGGGGGAATTCCCCGCCAATTCTGAAATTTACTAATCACAAAATAGGGATTACCTAAATCGCAATACATAAATGAATTATGGCTTTCCGCCCCCCACTTAAGCCTCACTTTGTTTTTTGTTCCATGAGCCCTGCCCTTACAAAAAATCCTACATTTTTAAAAACTACCGCAGTACAACCGCAATATAATGCCACAGTGACGAAAATAATGAAAGTTTTAGAAAATAGTAAATTATTATTGTGGGTCGCCACGCCATCGCCACGCGCTATAGATTCCCCGAAAACCTGCTTAGGTTGAACGAACCTGGCTGCAGCTTTTAAAAATGGGCGAAGATATAAGCAGGGATTGTCCAGTGCGGTTTAAACCGGGAAGAGAATAGCAAATAGATACAAATGTAAATATGACATCTAAAACATCTCGAAAACAAAAACAACACCGCATTATAACACCCCGACATCATTCTTCCCCTTGCGTTCACGTTAAGAGCGAATGCTGAGTCACACAAAAATGGTACGAATTTTGAAATACAACTCATCCGTAAATACCACAATTCCATGATAAAAGCATTTTGATGGAGTTTTGTAATCAGAAAAGGGAGAAAACAAGATGGATTCTGCATTCCATTACCGTGCAATTAAAATGGGGGGAGAGGATGTACTCGGGGTAGCATGAATGCATTTGGGAAAGTAAGGTCATCGAGGTAATCAATCATATGGCCACTCGACACTTTCAACCACACAAGGGTCATTACTACTATCATTGGTCGTTTTTATTAAGGTATGGGTGAAAGTTCCACGGCACACAGTACCGGGGGTTTTCTCAGCCACAGCATTTTCCCAGTCAGATGGGGAAATGCCTCACAATGTCCCGGTAATTAACTTTTTCCAATATTTTATACTGGAGTTGGAGTTTTGGACCGCTTTAGAGGACAACGGCTTCATGCTTTCCACGTCCGAAACGATATTCGCCAGTTTTTACTGGTATTTACCAATTTTAGTTTTATCAATTAAAACCCTACTAGGGTACAGCGTTTGTTGAATTACGATTGTCTGCAATTTATTTACTTGTCACCCGTCATTATGCAATAAGGTAATAACTTTTTTAGAAAAAAAATCGGGTTTTTATGAATGATATGACGCGTCTTCGTTTTCGTTAGGAGAGATACTTTTGGCAATTATAAATAAACGTTTTTAGTTTCTATATTTGTCAATCATGAGAAACAAATTTTAAATCTGATCGATTTACTCAAACCTGACTGAATGCATGAATCATTGTCTCACCACATTATTGTTCTTTGGAATTGTGGTTCTTACCAAATTCCAATTATTCCATTATGTACGGTCTAATAGCAATTAAGCGAAATTCATTCGACTACTCGGGATCTTTTCGAAATGGACTTCGTTGACCACCTTTTGTCATCAATTAGTGCCAACGTTCTTTGGAGCGATGGAACTACAAAGCTACAAAGCGATGGAACGTTTGAAAAATGCAGTTCGGCAACAAATGACATGTTACTGTCCATGCCTTCTTTTAACTTAAAACCACTAAAAGATTCAATTTACACTGGACAAATTGTACTTTCTTCATCTTTTCTCAAGTAGGATATTCGAGCTAACTCAAGAGACAAAGAAGTACCACAGAATATAAAGAGATTTGAGGTTGGAAGCTGGAAGGCAGAGCACGCTCAAATGAAATCAGTGCGCCTTCATTAACCACATCCGGTTCGAAGAACACCAGAACTTTTTCGTATCCTTGCCTCTTCAACAGTGACCAACATAATTTGTTTTGCAGTTAAAAGCATTAAGTTGACTAGGAAGGTGAGTGCTATACGCTCCGCGCCCGATTTTGGCGGGCAATAGTTCATTCGAAAGAACTTGAGAAATTACTTAGATCCGGTCATTTTATTACCTGTTTCCATTTGAGAACGAAAAAATACGAGCACATTATAACGAGCGAGATACTTACGAGAAAATACCAATATTTTAGGAAATTTTGAAAGTTTGCGTCTGAAGGTCTCATAGGTTTTGCAGCTATAACTGAAGTTCCCGTATAAACTAGATAATGGCCTACCGTAGGTTTATTTGAAGGTACTTTTCTGAATTGCCAGTTCATGGAATTATTCAAAAAAAAATTTTTTTTGAAATTGTCTATTTATCACGTGCTACTATTTGTGAAGAAAAAAATACCGGCGCATTCCAATCATTTTTTCATTGAAATGATAAAATGATTGGGATGCGCTTTTGGTTTTTCTGCTCGTAAGATTTAACGAATCATTTAAATATGTGTGTCATCTCATCTTAGTCTTTTTTACAGTTTCTTCTCTTTCTCCTTTGGCCATTCCGCACATATTTCAGCACGTCTGGCTTCATAAGAATTTTTATAACTGTTCGTGCAACAGGAGCTGCTGAGTAATTCTCTGCAAATGGAACCAAAAATAAAGCCTTTTCCCATTGTTTTGACCGATTCTCTGAATTGCAACGGCTCCTGCACCACCAGTAAAACTGAGGGAATGGTATACTTTATATTCGTTTTTGAATGTTACATACATTTACAACGTACAGCTTTGTCCGATTCATAACGGAACTCAAAAGAGACTTTCCAGTTTCCACATAGATTGTGAAAGTGTGCAATACGAGATATTTTAAAGTATTTCGCAAAACTTTCGTTATCAAAGCCAAGACTGGAGAGAAAACACCATTTTTACTCTGACCCAAGATTCCATTTTCACTTGACAACAGTGGAATACAAAAAACACTGGAACTGAAATAAACTATATGGCAGTAACGAGAGACAGTTTTATTCGTAAAATATTAACTTTTCGGTTTCCAAATATGTATTACGTATTAAGTTGTCCCATTTCCTCTCTTCATTAACATTATGTACTAAGGACCTTGTTATAGATGCCTACTTTTTGTAAAAAATTGTAGATATTGGGTATTGTAGATTTCTCATCATTATCATCGTAGTTTACAAAATAAGCGAACTTAAGAATCTTTTACAACAATTTTTTCTATACTTCTAAAATATTTGTGTCCTCTAGACATTAGATCATCACGATTTCGTGATAATTTGCTGTTCCGTGGAATAAGACAAAGAACACTAACCAACATACACAAAGTATTACATTCTCAGGTTTTTCTCAAGCCTCTAAACGAAAAGGAAATTTTGTGTGTGTACACTACTACTTTCTCTTCAAAGACGAGGGCAAATTAAAGCGGTCAGTTTGCAAAGCAAAGTGATACCAAGAAAATGTGACGAGGTTTATGTTGTCATACCTATGATTTTTGCAATTTCCGGCAGATTATAAGCATTTTCTTTGACTTTCTAGCCATTTTTGTCGAAACAAAAAAGTGAAGGTAAAAATACGGCAGATTTTACAGGAGGCATGTTGTTTTGTATCGATGATGGGTGGAATTGATGTTGCAGTTGTTGAATTTGGCACCTGTACTTTGCTAAAGTGACTTCATCTACTTGATTCGAATCTCTAAATTTGATAGTTAACATATATAGCGAACATTCTCAAAATTTTCTTTTTCTAATTCTTGATTCTAATAACTATGATAACGGTGCTCAGCAAAATAGTTTTATGCAGAGACTTATATGACAGTGGATACACTAAACATTAAATCCGAGTTTCAATCAGAATTGTCACAAAGTAATCAACTTTAAAATTTAGTGTCATCTACGTTTTCAAATTGGTGATTGGTAAAAAAAACTATCATTCTAAAAACTAATCGGTAATTCTTTGATGCAATGTACGTTATAAATGGGTACGCAAAGCACTTATTTTGTATTGTACTTTTCAATAAAATTAGCTAAAAATGGAATAAATTTATTGGCCGCTCACCTACAAAAAACGTACACCAGATTCGTAATCAGCACATGCGAATTTACTTAAATTAATGTTTCTTATTGCTTCGTTTGACTAGCGATCGAAACCATTCCCATGTTAGATCATTATTCCAATGCAGGGTAATAATAAATATTTGCAGAATTACCGTTAAACCAAGTTTGAATTCTCATAGTTTGCTGCGATTTTATTCATGTTGCATAATTTCTAGCAAATTCCTTCGCTCTTTTCCTCTGCTACCCAATACTTGATTGTTACATGTAAGTCTAAATGTCAGCATGCCTTTATGAAATCTGTCAGTCTAATGAAAAGCGTCTGTCTTGCCAATTCCTTTTCAGGCACGCAACATCAAATCTCCCAGAGCAGATTAACTATGGCTTTAGTTTCAATTCAATACGAACTAAGAGCGCATATCTTCCAATGTACTTTATTTCATTTCGTTCCCCTTTTTTATCAGCGTCTCCAGAATAGGAAAGCACGTTTTTTCACCGGATATAAACCTTTCGGCATTTGGCTGGCGCATGTCCTCCATCCAAGAAAAGCCATGTAGATTTTGTGTGTAGGGACACGATCGATGTGAGAAAAACCGGATTCGTCCATTCACTCACTCTGCGATGAGTTGCACCGGCTCAAAAACACATTGCACACTCGTGAGTTTTTTCCTCAGTTTTCAATTGGATTCCGTGCGAAGCACATCACCACTTTGTCTGCTACATAACTTTGAATTCACTCAAAGACCAATTTCCCACCCTCATTGCTTCAAACTTTTGTGCATGTGTGGCGGAGTGTTTCAGAGTTAAGGTACAACTGGTGACAGTGAAGGGAAATTTTGTGAGTGCTTTATAATTTGAAGTTTACATTTTGTGGAGTTGAGAAACGTTACATTTTCCTCCATGGCGTTCAGTAGATGGTAAAGATATGCTGTGGAAAACGTACTTTTCTACAATATTTGGAAACGAAATCGTTTTTTTACGTTTACAAAGCAGAGATAAATGCTCGATGAAAGAATGAATATAAGGAAACATATCTTGGGATTTTAAGGTTAGATTCAAGTTTGCCGTTTTGTGTGTAATGTTTACACAAAATGCAAAAAATATCCTGCACGTATTTCAATTGCTTCTGTGGAAATTTTCCCAACAATTTGTTAAATGATTTTTTTCGCTTTTTACAAATCTATCATAAAATTATATTGGTGACAACCTATCGCAAATGAAACCAAGCCTGGAAATTGATCATAGGCCCGCACTGTTGCTGATGCAACTGAATATATTACTATTTTAAAGAATTACTCGCCTGTCCATCCAATTCTAAAGCGATGATTTCTGTACATGTGCTCTCCCTCGCTCACTGTGATGATGATTTTATGTTAGTCCCAACAAAGGCTATAATAACGAGAATAGCCACTTTGCTTGAGTTTATTAAAAGTTGTTTCTTGAATGGAACACAGTCATGTTACTGTAATTGGCAAGGATAACATCTACGCAAACAAAGTTCAGTTTGAGTGAAAACAAATACAAAATAGCTTGGCGAACACTAGTTCATAGCCGGTTGAATGCACATGAAAAGAGAGTATTTGAAAGACATAAGCATAATGGTTGACGAAAGCGATGGTCAAGATGCTGCAGTGAATCAGTTTGAATGTGAGTTCTTTCGCTTAGCAAAGACAAAATTGCTACAATTCGCGTAAATAGACGAAAAATTGAATGGATCCAAAACAAGAACGGAGTGTGATTTGTGAATAATTCCAAGAGTTAGCGAGTTTATACTGACATACGTAAAACAGTGTTTATTGGTTATGGTATACTTGCCGGTATTCAAAGACAATGTCTGATGGAATGCGATGGTCTCAGCTTTAATATAAAGTAAGGAGTAAATATATGAGTGTACGGAGTTCGTACTTTGTATTTAAGTTTATATTTTACTTGACTCGTCATGTTCGTCAATTCGAAGTATTAGTATTATTTTAATTGTTAACAGATCAAAATTAATCAATACGTCAACAATAATGCAACCATCTGTTCAAATGAATATCCCGTCATATACATCTGCACTGCATATATTGACGACTAGTTCAAGCATTTGCTTAAGATCGGCTTATGGAAAAAATGTTCTTTCATTAATACCTAAGTCTGATCGATTACGAATTGAACTTAGAGAGAGAAAAAATACACGGACAATATTCATATTGAGAGTTATTCACTGGAATCTAAGCCAAGTCAAACTTAAGTTGGCTCTGTAATAAAAATATCACATGTTCTTTTGACATCAACCGAACAGATAAAATTCGCCTTCTGCCCAGTCTCGATTTGTATGAATGCAAGTTTTGAATTATGATGATATTTACTCGTTGCATTACGTTTCTGGGTAATACCATCTACTGCTGTTTGTTTCATTTATTATTCTCCAGACTTTGAATTTTTCCAAGCATTTTATGTCTCGCCTCTCCATGCATAGAGGCAAACATTACCCAAGTGTAAAAAGCATTTCGCATAAAGGGATTTTCTGANCATTTATTATTCTCCAGACTTTGAATTTTTCCAAGCATTTTATGTCTCGCCTCTCCATGCATAGAGGCAAACATTACCCAAGTGTAAAAAGCATTTCGCATAAAGGGATTTTCTGACGATGACGTTATCTCACTTTGCCCTTTTCCCATGAAACCATGAAACGTGACCAAATCTTTGCGAAAGTAGACGTGGACTAATCCTGAAAAAACGGTGGCTCGTTACATAACTTTTGTTAGCCTAGGTTTTAACTCAACATCGATATCGGCGGGTCTTTCACATTCTTTTGAAGACAGCTAATCCTTGTCGGTAATAAAACTCCAAGCTTTTATTCTTCTCTTTCCTTGGGAATCGTAAGAGACAAGCGATAAAAAATAAATCTGACTTTAAATCTAATGCTACGGATTTTTACCACGAAGCAAGAGAATCTCAAGCAAGAAAAGTTATTCCGCATTCGCTTTTGCCCATCGAATGGGAATCATGCAATTATGAATATTTCAAAGAAACAAGATATTTTGAAATGACAATGTACATATGTACATATGGAGTGGCGATTTTACCAACTGTAATATTATCGTCACTGTTTGGCTAAAATATGGAGTTTCTGAAGCTGCCTGTCTTTTCTCAGATGAAGAAAAACCCCTTTGGTTTGGAGCCGAAGAACTAGAGTTTTCCTTTTGAAAAGGGATCAAACTTTCTCGTTTCAGATTCTATAACTATTTTATCCCATCTTTCTCATGAAAATCGATACATGTCTTGAGCAAGGTCTTGCTTTGAAGATGAAAGTGCCATCATCTCTCAAA
This sequence comes from Seira sanloemensis, assembly GCA_027743915.1. Classification (NCBI taxonomy): domain Eukaryota; kingdom Metazoa; phylum Arthropoda; class Collembola; order Entomobryomorpha; family Entomobryidae; genus Seira; species Seira sanloemensis. The sequence goes on along the minus strand of JAHZMY010002740.1, from coordinate 2,455 downwards.
ATTACGTCATCGCTCTTGCCTCACAAACTCAGTGAAATACTCAATTTTAGTTCTTGTGAAGGCGGAAAAGCGATCCGACAAGCAAATTACGCTGGAATGACGCTTCGTTGATGAAAGGACCAGAATTGGCGTATGGAGCAAAAACAGATACAGACAGATTTAAATCAAGATGCCTTTCATCCAGTAACTCAAATACTGTTGCACAAATGAATCGCTCGTCCAGCAGATTCATGATCAATAGACAATAGACTTGAACTTGTTCGTTAAGATAGACTTGATTTTTCCTTTTCTTGTGCCAATTGTCTGAATTTTTCGTACTCCATTTTGAAATTACTTCCTAGCATTCCATGTACCTAATTATTTTAAAATTTTAATGATCCACCGTCAAATGTAAAAGCCTGAGCTGTTACTCTTTGACAAAAACACAAAGCCGATTTTGTGTCATAAACTATCCATCTCCTAAATTGAAACATTCTGTGTTCGAAACCATTAGTTTAAATAATGAATTTTACTGGCACAAATACTATTGCTCTATTGCAAATACCAACTTCGAAATTTGAATCCAGGCGTAGATGTTCGTCATATAAATATTGGGTGAATTTTTTGCACTTTATGAAGTGAGCATAACAAACAGTCATGTACGTAATGACAAATGGCTTATTTAATCTCAGTTCATTTCATCGTAGCTCTTCTCTCGTTGATGGGCACAAAGTTCAAAGTTGGAGTGAGAAGTCAAACTCATAATCATAATTCATTTGTGAAACGCTTATTTTGGAGCAAGGCATGTTGTAGCTCTGCTTGATGGAAACATCATAATTTAAAGAAATAAAGCAAATGAGTCGAAAGAAAGAAGGAAGCGGTTGTAGTGTCGCAAGATCATCCAAATTCACGCTTCATTACTTCCACTTGAACCCATTCCCATTTGATAAATACAATAAGTATGAGCAGACTGTATGGCGTAGATGCCATATTGCTTACGTAGAAGTCTTAAGCTAAGTTTTACCGATTTTTTTCTTAAATTACATTTTCATAATTCCTGGGTTGGGAATTCCGTGTAAACGAGAAATGGGTTCTGTGTTGTGCATATTTAACAAAAATTTAAATCAAATGGAGATTGAGAAGCCTCGAGATGAATATCACGAGGCTTCTAAAGCTTAACACGTGAAAGTAATAAAGTATTTTAATGACAAGAAGCTAAACGCTAAACACAATATAAAGTCGACTGAAATATGGAGCGTACTTTCGAAATCAAAATTTTCACGTGAGCATTGTAATTTTAAAGCTATTGGTAATTAAAATGCCCGACGAAAACCCGACGAAAGCTATGCACTTCACAAGCACATCCCTAAAACGAATCATTCGGCATGGAAACATGCGATTTCGAGTAAAATCAAACAAATGGAGAAAATATGAATATATTTCGAGTCAAGCGAATGACGAAGCAAATGCATCGTGATACCAACATCGTTTGGATTTTTTTCTGAGAAAACTTCCACTTTGGAGAAGTTTCACTGCTTTCACCGGATCGTCCTCGGAACGTGTCTGTTGTTGCGAAGAACGCATTTCTTTATTTTTATTTCCTCGACTCATCCTAATAGAGAACTACGTAGTGGAAAAAATACGTTTCATTTCATAAAAAGCAATAGGAACAATGCAAAGCTCAAAAAAGAAGTAAATGAGCTAAAGACGATGCAATATTTTCTTATAAAAAACTGCAGCAATTTGAACGAAAAGGGGATATCTGTTGATAGGCTTGTCGTTTTTTGTGCTCGAGCGCTGAAAAAATGAAAAGCTCCTAATCTGGTAAAGAAAAAACTTGAGAGAAAATGTGTTCTTGTAAAAGATGAAAGAACGTTTAAAGTTAGGACATAGTTTTGGATATGGCTTATGTCTCTATTCCAAGGCGGATTGCTCCAAGCAACTATCAAAAGCAGAACTTGTAAAAAGCATAAGCTTTCTTTTCTGTTTTAAGCTTGGAAAACTTTCCCTTGGGTCGGTTCATTGCGTAAGCACAAGGCTAGGATTCGTTTGAAGGACGGAGTCAGAACGCGTAAACTGCACGCATTGTGTGTGCGTGCTGATAGGAAATGTCTCTGCGTCTGCAGTTTTGTAAAAGTTGGATTATTTAAACGTTTCATTGAACTAGCTCAAGCGTAAGAATTGGAAAGCACCAAAATCCATTCGTGATGAAACAAATCCCAAAACAGGCACGAGCTAATAGATATGACAAATTTGTCCTTAATTTATTTACATGAGGTACTACGAACCGCTCCGCGCCCGATTTTGACGTTCAATATCTCATTTGAAAGAGCGTGAAAAACTACATATAATCTGAAATTTGTAGGTCGCACTTCTCCCTAATTTCGGAGAAAATTAGGAAAAATTATAATTTTTTCCCTATCCCTACAATGCTTTTCCTTTTGAATAACGTTGTAGGGATAGGGGAAAAAATTAT
>JAHZMY010002739.1:2911-15172 GCA_027743915.1 Seira sanloemensis | reverse complement strand
CCCATTCTGGACAATTTCTCACATTGAAGCTTATTCCAACGTTCTCAATGAATGGGAGTAAAAAGAGAATGAGAGTCTTTCTCAAAACTCTAACAAAAGTACATTACCCACTTCATCTTTTTTCGCTATGGTGCATTATCTGTGTCTTCAATGCGAAACAGCGAAAAAAATAAACTCCTGGCGGGAGTCGCCTTGCACTGTGTAAAAATGTGAAAATGAAGTTTTAGACAAAGTGGAGTCAGTCAATTACTTCCATTATTTCCTCTTTCTCTGAATCATTCACAGTCTTTTCATCTTACACTAATTCATCTTTTCCTTTTGTGAGCTTCATCTGCTCCTCCGGAGAAGAGAGTTAGGTTATGCACATAAACTTGTATGAATATTCCTTGAATTTAGTGCCTTACCTTTTGACTCGCAATTGTTCATGAAGAAGCACAATGGCTCAATGATAATTGTTATGATGTAAATGGAAAAACACGGTTTTTCGGTGAAGAGGAGAATAATATCAATCTATCTTTTGTGGGGCTCGTTCCAAGGTCACTCTAGTTGATAATGGATGGTGCTCGTCCAACTCTGAAATTGCAAAATTTCATTTGTCTCCTATGAAAAACCTCCTGCACTTCAAAAAGGTGTGGTGGAGAGTAAATACATAAATACAATCACAATTGTTGCAATTGTTTCCCTGAAATCGATCAACAGGCCACCAACGGGGATATTCACTAGAAAAAATGACAAATGCAATGAGTGAATAACAAACTCGAAATAACAAGGAGTGTTTTAAGGCAGTTATTTTTAGTTAATGGCGAGAATTTGTTCGTAACTATGAGCAATATATATACTATTTACCGACCATTTGTGCAAAATATACGTTCATTTTTCAGTATTACTCTGTATTTTGCACTAATTTAGCAAAGAAAAACCAGAATCGACATTCCTTGTCTCACTTGATCCAGTGAGAAAATGCTTATAATTTCTAAGGTTTATCCCAACCTGCAAAACCATTGTGTTCCGATCTGCTGCCGACTTGAGTAATAAAGTATTCTAATCAGCAATTTGAAAGCGTAAGTTTTCGATTTCACGCTGAGCGAAACCGTCTCTCTCCATCTGCCCCCACACAAGTCAAACTCCTCAGCTGTCGATAAAAGCGCTCATGAGAAATCTAATCACCGTGAGATAAACACGGAGGAGGAATCAGAACCGTGAAATATTCGAAGGTTTACAAATCATTAACATTTTTATCCAAAAGTTTTTAGCATGAGATTAGTCAAGTTATGAGAGTTTTTTTAAAGGCATGGCCTGTGCTCACGGGAGAAAAGTCTTTGGCAAAAATCCTTCAAATTTTGAGGAGAGAGGAGAATACAGTACTCAAATCCCATAAAACATTATTGGCTTGCTACTGCACAATTCCTTAAGTGATTGTAAATTGTGCGAAGGCTCAGCAGAGATATATATTTTATGTATTTTTTTCCTCTTCTAAAGTGAAATAATGGAAACCTGTTTTGCTCACTCAAATGAATATCCTTATTAGTGAAAATCCAATTTTCCGTAACATGTGAAACAAGAAAGAAGAACATTTTATTTTTTGAGCGGAAAAAACTAAGTTGGATTAATATTATGTGGTTTGTTTAAGTAAAGTGTTTTAGATCATAATAAAGCATGAAAGGGAAGAAATTTTTAGACAAAGGAGTTGTTTATTGTTCTCTTCTCTTTCCAAAGGAACGTTCTATTAGAAGTTTTTTTACACGAAAAAAGTACCTAATTGTGCCCTATGCTGACAATGAGTGAGTTTGCGTCTTAACACTTTTTTTTCTCTCTCTCTCTTTCCAAGACCAAATGAGTGCACTTCCTTTTTTTCTAGTGTAAATGTACAATTCACGCTTTCATAAAGGGGCTCTTCTGTGAAGTATATTATATAAATATAGCGGCCAAGTAGCATGATTCCCGATGCTAATCTTGTAATCAACAATATCATGAAAAAGGGAAACAAGTGCGCGGGTATATGGAAAAAGGGAGTGTAATAAAAATGTGAGCTTTTTGAAAATAAAAATTCCATTACACACCCGTAAAAGTTAAATGAAATGAGTTATTATATTGCGTAATGGTTTAGCGGAAAACGGAGGAGAAACGATATTGCGTAGAAAAACTGTTCAACTTTTCAAAGAAACTATCAGAGGAGATATGAGAGCATGTTTTGTTTCAATTCCCTTTTAATATCTAAATTGCCTCAATAAAGGCCTCTGTAGTTGGTCTTCATCAGCGACAGCTTCAAGTTTCCTGGAACAGAGTGGATGGTGTTGGTGCTGATGAAAAGGTATCAGTAATGTGGCAGTTTAGCAATCATAAAAAACAACAATGATAATAACAAGAATAATAGCGAGGCGGCGGAAGAGCGAAATAAATGTGTGTGCACTTAGCATGTGTCGGAAACATTGTAACTGTCATTTGGTAAACCTTCCTTGAGCAAAATGAGTCTGAACTACCTATTTTTTTAAGAAATATTTTGTCTTCGATCCAAAGCCACAAGAGAATATATATGTATCTATTTTTTAAATAAATACTTAATTGGGCAAAAAGTGCAATGGAATTCCGGTTGGGTGACAAGAAACGACGAAAAAAATACTTCTCGTCGCATCAATCTCAATACACAATTTTCTTTTTGCGGCTGAGCGGTTAATTCCTTTCGGTCGAACACCACCGGCATCACGTTTTGTGAAGTGGCTATTGCCCACCTGAAAGATGACATGTATCATATCAGAAGAAAATTGCCTTTGGGGAATACGGAGAAATATGCATTGAGTGCAAAGCACACACACACACACACACCGCCTTCACCAACTTCCTTCTGAGAAGGTATTTGGATAGAAGAGAGAGCGAGTGACAAAAGGAGTTGTTGGCGAGCGGAGACAAAAGTGAAATTATTTTTAGGATAAATGCCTCCGTCAGCCATTGAGGAAAAAATGGCACTCTATTATTATTGTTATCCTGTTAATTTGATCTATTATTCTTGTCATAATTCTTGATGACTAGACAGGATTTTCCATCGCTAATCTGAAGAGATGCATTCAGCTCCTCTCGCATGGAAAATCTACAGGGAGAGGAAGAAAAAATATATATATTACAGCTTAACACTTGACTGCGTCCATTGCATTTGTTGAGAATAAGTCGAGAATCTCCCAAAGAAAATCCTTTAATTTCATAATGAGAGTTTGACTCGACACTCGAAAAAAAAGTCCTTTTACATGGAATAAATTACAAGTAGAAAGTGCCGCGATACCTGCGGTGGTGGTCGACTCTTCAGAGTCCGTGGGTTCCTTCACAGATTTTTGCCACCTTCCCCACAGGACCGGAGACTTGTTGAAATGCCAAAAAAAAGTTGAAATGTGGTCGGTCGGCCCTTCCGCTCAAAGGGTTCGTCAAAAGCAAAATGTCAACGTCATTCATGGACACTATGTGTCTGCGGCGGTGGTGGTGGTGGTGGTGATATGATACTTTTAATAAATTTTGTTATTACCTATTAATATTGCGATCATGAATGGACGACACTGGCTCTCGTACATTGTAAATACAACTCTGCAGTTTTAAAGTAGATTTGAGAGAGAAAAATCCTTTTTCCCAGTATAAACTCTCTTGAGACAGTTTTGTGCTCACTTCAAAACGTTTAATCTTTTCGTGGTTTATGCCCTATGGTAATAATAACAATGATAATTGTGAGGCGAGCGAAATAAATGTGTAAATGTGGTGAGTACACACAGTCATGTGGAAAACATGGCTATTAGTCAAACCACGTAACCATATATATTATTCTGCGTGGATCGAGAGGACCTCACACAAAGCTGATGATTTAAAGCCGTTTCTCTCCCATTAACTTATCACGTCATTTAATGTATTGTTTGTCTTTTTTAATGCTTTATTAAGGAGTTACACAGAGGCAAAGAAATGGAGGAAGAAGAGAGAGAGACGACATAAATTACACATGAGCTGACTTATCACCACACAATGTGCTCTTTCATCATGTAAAATATGGCTGAGTGCTTACCTACATCTAATTTTGATCCATATCATTATACAAGGCCATGAAGGAAGAAGGCATAAGGCATTTTGGATATTTTTATAGTAATTATTAATTATTATTATTACATACTATTACATACTATTATATACGTACTCATATGTCACATCTGCGAGGAAAAAGACAAGACCTGCACCACAATTATTACAACTCTTCTATAGCTTATGGAATTTGACATTATAACATGAGTCATATAAATCATTCTACTCGTACATAAGTAGTATAAACAGCAAATTAAAATCTAAAGGCCATCAGTTTTTACTGCTGGATGAAGGATAGAAATGTAAAAATTATCATCTAAAATGCCACACATGTTAACACTCTGCACACAACTCGAACAGATAAAGAAGATGTTTTAAAAAACTCATGCTTATATATATAAATATTCACTTGTTACGCTCAAGAGATGTTCAATGGAAAGTGTCTCTTTCATACAAAAAAAGTTTACAGAAAAAAATGCTCATTGTTCTACTCACACAGAGCATCACTCCTCCAGACAGAGGAGAAACCGGAACAGAAAAAAACCGCTTTCATTTTTCACAGTGGGTGCCTACGCGACGCCTACACAGTTCAGTTGGTATGGGTGAAGCGAGACGACTTTGGTCGGAGCACGCATGAGACTCACACAATCTCTTTACATACAACACAGTGAAATAAGAAAAGCAATTATTTCCAGATAGTAATCTCTTCCATCCAACTGTATTTCCTAATGAAGATACAAAACAAAAAAACAAAAAAAAAACAGGGAAAATTTGTATGTGGGTATGCCACCTATTACGCCGAACCTTGACTGCAGAGCAGCACGCATGATATAAATATGTGCCCATGCTAGATTTTCTTTTCAAATATGCAAATGAAGCTGGACTCATACAAATTCTTAGACGAAGGAATCAGTCCAAATAAAAAATGACAGATTGAGATGTGGTTTTGACTTACAAGGGTTAATTATGATTGAGATTTTCGTTTCATAACCAGTTGCGGGAGAGAGAAAAAAAGAAACCCAGATAGGTAATCATAAAAAAATTTCTTTATTCCAGTTCAAAAATACACACACTCAAGATTAAGAGCAATTTTGACTTCGATTTTTTTTTCCATTTCTTGTCCATGTCTGCCTGACTAGACCCTGCTCGGAGGAAAAAAGTGGCTATTATTAGGACTCCGTTTTTGAAAGTGAGTGATTATCCGGAAAACAGTGAGTGCATAAATGTTTACGTGCGTCTCACCGATATCATACGAAAAGAAAAAAAAATCTCGTTTGACGGGAAACCTAGCATTTTGGCTTTTGAACAAAATAGGGGCATTACTTCAGAACCTCTCTCTCTCTCTCTTTAGACTCCTTGCAGGTCTCCTTCTCTGGAGTCAAGATTTGGACATGCAATCCGATTATTAATATTAGTTTAATGTGGTGAGTGGTGACTATTGACCTAAACATGGCATGCATGCAAGAAGAAGCATTCACCCAGAATATAAGAAAATGTTTTGGTATAACCGCAAAAGTTTTTCTCCTTGCTACTCAAAAAAGGCGACTGTCATCGTTTCATATGGCGTTACACCGACAACTTCATTTTTCGAAGGCAAGTGTACAAAATGCAACACCTTCTCAACTAATGGAATGGTACATAATGCAGAGAACCGCCTTTTCTCAAGTAGTTAAAATATAATATGTACTTCCAGCTAAAAATTTGTTTGATTTTTGCTTTAAGATAAGGGCAAAGGTATTAGGCAGGAATCAAATTTTCAGGGAGAAACTGTTATTACCAAAAGAGTCTAATTGGAGTAGGAAAAAAGCGGAGGGCGAATACAAGTTTCTCAGGAGACGCGGAATAAAAAAAACACGACTAAAACGTAAATTAGCTACTTTTTATTTTTCCCAAATTTGTTGATGTTCACATTTCTAAATATTTTTAAAAAGTAACTACATTTACTTTATTTTCTCAAAGAAATTATTTCACTTTTTATTGTTTACAAAGTTCTCATTATATTTGAAAGTTGAAAGAATTTAAAAAAGAAATGGAATGACAAAATGTGTACCAGAAAATAATCATTTCAAAGCAAAAAAAAGGAATTTCTTAAGGAGAAGCCACTTTTTTCTTATTGTCATATTCATCCTCCTTTTCCCAATTCTCATCCATTGGCACGTTCTCCATTTGGTCATCCTCCTGTTCCAATTCCTCCGCTAAGGCCTCCCCCAGTTGAGGATCCTCCTTCACTATAATCCCGTGTCTCCTCTGAGCCTTTAAAATAACCAACCTCATTCGCCTCAGTCTGGCGAGCTGACGCTGTTGAAGGTAGAGGAGCCTGCGTCGCTCCAGCTCATCCAATTGCTTCTCAAGCCGGTTTCGAGCCTCCACAGCCCCCTTTGTCTCATGTTGTCGTTTCTCATGATACCTCTGGAGCTCACCAATTTGCATCCGGAACTTTGGCGAAGTGATCAAGTCTAAGTATGACCTGGGCGCAAGAACTATGTCACAAGCGTCAATGTTAAACTCGGGTAAAATTGATTCGCCGAGTCGCTTTGCTTCCACGATCTTAGTTTTATCCGGCACGGAAATCTACAAAAAGAAATAAAAGATTTTTTAAAATCAATGTTATTTTAAGTACATGATTAACCTTTAGACGAGGTGAAAGTAAGTTGAACCTTCATTTGGAAATAGTGGCCGTGGTTCTTGACTTGATCCAGTAAGATCTTGATGGCATACCCTTCTCGCTCTAGGACGAAGGTGTCTCGAAACTTTTCCAAGTCGCCGATGTGGTAAGTGTATTCCTGCAACTTGCTGAACTCATCGGGAACCTTTCCGTTGCGCGGAACCCAATCTACCGAGTACGTGTTGCAAGCCACGCCCAGGAAGAACTCCTTCTTGGACTTGATGAAGGTCGTGTGGCAGTCATTCTCGCCGAAGTCTTTATAGGAGAAATACAGGGAAATTTATCATATGAGAACTAAATATTATTTGAGTGATTTAAAAAAATGGAAATGTTGAAGGCCTTTACCCTCAAAATTCTTCACTTTGACTACCACCCCTTTCATACTCATATACAACGAGTCAAACTCCCTACGAGCGTAATGCTTCGTAGACAAGGAGAAGGCCTTGGCCATGCACACATGATGTAAAAGTCGCTGTTTTGATTTGAATTCAACGCTGTACTGCTGCATTTTGAATTAAAATACACTCAAAACTGGAAACTTTGATTCCTAGCCCGAAGTATTTTTTGGAAATATTTTTCGTTGAAAAATTAGAAAGTGTCGCGTACAAGAGCAAGGATAGCAATGTCAAGGGCAGGAGTTCTGCATATAGGTTAGTGCAAATATATTTCCACACCTATTAATTTGTACGGTGGAAATCCGTTGTCCGTTACATGACTAGCAAAAATATATTTGTGATGAGCCTGATATCATGCATTAATGATATACTTATACTTATATGTATGTACATATATCAGCCAAATTCAACGAACTGTTATTTCTTAAGGATAGAGTCTTGTGCAGTTACAATTACATATATTGAAGTGGAATTATATTCCAGTAGCGCCATTTACTATTGCTATTTGTACGTGATCAACCGCGTCCTCGTGGTACTCTACAAGTTTGTGACAAAGATAGCATTATACCTTGAGTGATGATTATACGATGAAGACACGACGACATGGAAGTTGATCATTTTAACACGGTGCATATTTGAGTATATTTTCAGAGAAGGAGAAGGAAGAAGCTGGGCTTATCTTTTATCGTAATTTGCAAAAGAGGGTAATAATTTGGTGGAATGAAGAACATATATTATACAATATCAATAACAATATCTTTCTGCAACTAGAGTACTGTAAAGACTCGTCTATCTGTCTTAAGAATTAATCTAGAGCCATAATATCTAGTAGCTATTCATAAGCTTAATGCAAATAAACACAAATATTTGCAGTTACTTTCTTTCAACATCGCCAAGTATCTTTTAGAATTCAAAGTATGAATAGTAATTGTAGGTCTCTTTGGACAGACGCACAAACTAATATCATAAAGATCCCTGCCGGTTTCTCAAGAATTATATTTTTGCTCAAGTATCTACAATCAGTTCATGTTGCTTCATACTTTTACATATTTATTCCATCTACGGAATTATAGCAAATGCAATGATGACTCCGCATATTCTAATTCCATCGTGCAAATTTGAACCATAACGAATGATGCGTAAAAATACTGTTGAGATGGAACCCGGCATATTGCACATACATGGAAATTGGAAGTACATACATGACGTTGAGGTAGGATACTTGTCGCACTCTCCAAGACGTGGGTCATTGTCACAAAGCATTACCTAACTGCACATATACATAGTAGCTGCCGACAAACTTGAGAGCAGTCTCACCCACATCAAGTTGCCAGGGGCATGGTGACAAGGACGCTTCTCTTTCCTTTCTCACCTCCACGCAGCTTTGGCGCGCCAGGCGAAGGCAAAACTTTGAAGGAATGTCTCATTCCCTATATTTCGTCTGTGAGAGTTCATGCACAAACCCAGATTTGTTTAATACGTCAGCAATTTTTAAAATCCATAATTCTACTTTGAGCCGCTGGAGTGCAATAAATAATGGAGATATGAGATCAGGCCATTTTCCATAAATCCAATAAATAAAACCCGTCCCCACGATGTACACACAAGTTCTGACTCCTCTCCGGAAATTAGAGCGTTGTGCCTATCTCCGCTGCTAAAATTATATTTCGATTACCCTTCGAAAAGCGACATTGCTGGCATGAAATGCAGGCGCTATCGGAAGCACCCCATTATCTCCCGTTTCATTTTCCAGTGAAATACATCTTTTTTTTCATTGAGTGTACATAAACTTGAACAATGGTAAAAAAACGATGCGTACAAAATACATCTATGAAGAGTTGTAATAAAGACATTTTCGAGATATAAGTCATAGCCCGACGGCTGGTGACACGTAACACTCCTTTTTCCGCCGGCTTCTTCATTTTCGCACTTTATTCATTGTCAGGGTAAAGAGGATAGGTTTACATGAAGCGTATATTACTGCAGTGTGATCTTTGCATCCGATGTGTGTCAGACGTTGAAGAATGGAATGGGCCGGAGACTGGAGAGTCGTCACATTCCCCCTGTACAAATATCATTTTCATGGTATGCATATTACACAGTCCTAAACTTATGCCTTAACTTCTTTAAAACTCAATGCTTAGCAATGACATGATGAGAGCAATGAATGTACAACTAGCTCTTACGTCTTTGATGTTTCGTTGTTTGTAGATTCCTCCAGTTTCGCAGTTTTACATAACCAATATATGTACATGTAATGTAGAATTCGAGCGTGAATGCATTTTGTACTTTTTAGAGAATGACTCATGACCTCGTTTCACTTTCGAATGGGTTCCTCCAACTCAACTCCTTCAAAAAGCCTCTCCCATTGTGTAAGTAGTTTCCACGTTAATCTCCGGGAAATCGGAAATTTCGTCACTATCTTTATATAAAATCAGGGTTGAATGAGACACGGGAAATGACATTCTTTTCGCAGAGTGTAACACTCCGATTTATTCCGTTATTACGGACGTGCGGGCAAACTGCATTCTCTGAGAGAGAGAAAAAAGTTGTTTACCATAAAAACGCAATATGATCTGGTGTCATCCCACAGCATATATTTTTTTGCTGTGTTTTATGGGACATTACGCAAAGACTCAAAGTCGATTATGAAAATAAGCATCCCAGTAAATCCCTAAATGCTGGTGAATGTGTGGACGCCGTTTCCTCGGTCCAGACGGGTAAATAGATTATTCCAATAAAATACAAATCTAATGAAAAGCTAACATGACAATGGAGCACATACCTAATATGACTGTAAAGACGCTATATTGCATATTGCATAAGCGTAATATCGTTTTTTTCAGAGCGATGGCATAAGGCTACTATCACAATAATAATTATGTGTCAGTTTCGAATAGAATACGTGACGTTTTTTGACGACTCACTTCCATTTTTACTGTGGAAATAGTTATACCCGGAGCTTATTTTTTTGAGATGAGAAGAATAACAGCAAAAGTTTAGGTCGTTTTGTCTCGCATCAGTGGAAATCATATCGCTCTCTCACCCTTTTCACTTTCTCCCCTCCCTTTTTTATTATCAAAGCTCAATGTATCATATATGTATATATTTAATTCATATTCGGGAGTCTGGGAAAAAAGGCTGTTCCATTGGTGTAATATGATGATCGCAATGGACCATTAATTGACAAATACTCGTATCCACAGATTAGCTCCCAGATTGAGCCTGTCAAATTAAATGGGAGTAATAAATTGATGGAGGAAATGCGAAGGAAATTTGATTTTTGTAAGTTATTCAAGCCTCCATATAGATATCAAAACGTGCAAGACTTCATGAGAGACTGTTTGATGTTATTTTCTTTGTAATTTTTATGTGCGTTTCCCCACGAGGCTAAATTAATAAAAGGCTGTGGTAATGTTTAAAGATTGAAAAATGAGCGCTCAATTCTTCCCTCCGTCAATAAACAAATAACCTCATTCCCGTACAAATGGTCTTTGACAGTAATTCCTCTGAGAGACAAACATTTCAATACAAGTCTCATCTCAATGTAGCCACTACAAACAAGTACCAGAAAAAGCACCTCTTCAGACTCTACTCAAGCTCATTTTAAACAAACAAAACAATTGTGTGTTATTCTCTCATCTCATGCTGAACTTGATGTGTGTTCTACTCATCATCTTCAATTTTGGAACTCCAAGGGACAGAAGGGAAAAAGATAAGGAAAAACGCCAACTTACAAACTCCGTTCCTCTTCTTCTGGAGAAGAAACCCTGCATGGAGACTCGTATCTGCAGGGGCATCCTAACTCAAAGTTATGCGTAGAATGCGGTGCCGTTAGAAACGTTAAGGAGCAAAACTTCTGTGTCGAAATGAAAGGCTGATTGTTTTTCCATGATATTGTTTTGATGATCCCAATCCCACCAGAAAGAAGAGAGGAAGGAGAAAAAAAATTCTTTCTCCATCCACCCATCAAGTCTGTCGCCACTTTTTCATGATTCCCTTCTCTCATTTGTAACATTTTATTTATTTATTGCCTTAAAAACAATGCATCTCCCTATCTCCTGATTTGACGCTAGTTGTTATGGGTCCTTTTTTTAAAGAAAAGGAATACCATAATACGGATATATGCATGTATGTATGTACTAATATGTAAGTCATGATAGTAGTAAATTTTTTTCCCTTAAAAATATTTCCCTTTCCCCGTAAAAGTCATCTTCTTCAATTACAAACATTGTAACAAATGGTTGTGTAGCACGGCAAGCGTGGCGACATGACCCAGCCGCATCAAAAGCTTTCGACAGAAATACCGACCTCAGCCAATTTCTGTATGTCTTGCGAGTAAAGTGACTCATGAGACAAATGATTTGAAAATGTGAACAGAAACCCTTATTATATTATTATTGGGACAAGCAATAAGGGATACACATACATACATTCACGCAAAAAAAAGTGGCGCAAGGGTATACTGTACATGACGGCCTAGCTTTTTGATGACCGTGACATTACTTATTACTTCATCATAAACTGTGTGAGAAGAAGCCTCTGTTTTTTGTCGTTCTCTCTGTCTTCCAATTTTTAGTCTGTCTCCTTGAAGACAAGTGAAACATAACGAAGAATAATTGCAAGCAGGGTGGAATCGATTTCGGAAAGCTATGTAAAAAGGACCTCACTCACAATCTGTGCGTGTAGTGATGCATAAAATTTTCCAGTAAATGAAAATGCTATTAGTACCACATGCGCATGCCAAAAGATAAGGGCGGATAATGCATGCAGAACTGTGACTATGACTCAATCCACGTCAGTCACCAAGAAAAAAAATTTGGTCAGTGCAGTGACCTGTGTGTGGGAATGGCTAAAAGGATTTGGCGACAGGGAGCTAATGTAAAAGGGATTTTCAATGATATTGTAGGGTAGGATGGATGGAGTGGCCCCATAATATGTGTATTTCCTTTCTTGAAACAGGCTCAACTTTAGAGTTTTTAGACGGAAGACAAAGTTGGTCAGTGTAGTAGCATCATATCAAGTTCCCAAAAATTATATGCACTTGTGGTGACTGACTGACTCTAGCATGTCCCCACTTTTGCACTCCATTTGATGGGCATAAGACTTGGCTATTATCGAGAGATAGCTTCCTTGCCCTTTTTCCCAAGA
>JAHZMY010002738.1:0-11938 GCA_027743915.1 Seira sanloemensis | reverse complement strand
GTTTAAAACGCGGCGATCCAAATGGGGCAGGTTCATGAGGGTTTGCATTATTTAAAGGCTTACGTAAAATTTCTCCGCTGTCTGCTATAATCTTAATTTCCCCATCTCCGTCCTGGATGTAAGCGTGGTTGACAAACAGTTCCTTCACGACTTTCGGTTCATCCTTGTCTCTCGGGAAATTTGCATTATTTGGGGAGGTCGAAGGCTCTTTGGAGTATTTCACTGACATGTTGTTATTTTCAAGCCGAGAAGGCTCTTCTACATTCTCTCGCACAATATTGTCTCGCCTTATTTCTATGTGCGACACGGACTCTTTCTTATCTCTGGCTCGGCACCAGCAGCAAATGATAATTACGAAGAGAAGAAGTACAACCAAGAGGGCAACGCAGCTAATGAGAATCCAAAAGATTAAAATGGGAAGGCATTTGTCTTTGATACTTTTGCACTCGGGTTCACCAGAAGCTCCTCCAGCCGGTGCTCTCGTAATGGCGGTGACATCCACTTCGAAACCTACTTGTGACAGCCCACCAATAGCTGATGCGCTATTGACGACCCTCAACAAGCACATTAAGAAGTCAACATTTGGCCTTTCCTCTCTTGAGATGAATTTATCTACAAGTAGGGACTTGATTAATCTCACGGTTTGCAGTGAGCCGGGTGGCTCCGGCTCCACTCCATCGAATTGCGTGGTATCAGGCTTGCAGTCAACTTCCGTCGGAGTAGCGCCATTCCCCTCAGTTGAATTCTTTGGGATACAGCATGCTTGAAAAGACTCAATCTGGATGGTATCATCGGACAAGTCACCGCGGACACTCATAAACTGGATTGAAATTTCGGTATCGGTGCTCTCAAGCTCTGTTATTTTACCGATTGTTCCGGGCTGAAGGAAAGTACGGTTGGAGGGCTCGAGAAGCTTGAAGCCAGGGAGGAATGTTTGGAAGTGGAATAAATGCTGAAACTCTGTAAACTCCAGCGCATGAATGTCTTTGCCGCAGCATTTGTCTAACATTTGTTCATTTAGAAGAGTTGGATTTGGAGAACGAATTTTGTTAAGAATTTTAGAGTTTCTGTTTATGCTGATAGAGACTTGGCCCAGATGAAATGACGCGGATTTGTCCGAATATCCGGATAAGTAGGCAGAGTAGACGCCGTCATTTCCTGTTTGATCGGCGCCGTCACTTATGTCTCCATTATCTGTCAATGAGATTGTCTTTGGGGGCAGACCTTCAAGCAAGCCGGGATGGATTAAATTTAGGATCACACCAGCATCAAGAATTGGATCTCCATTCTTCGTCGTAACTGAAACATAGACAGGAATGATATCTTCATTAGTTGGAAGCTCCTTGCTAAGATCCAAAACTCCAAGTGATGGGACCACGCTTAGCGTTTCAGTGACTGTCGTTGTCATATTCTAGGAAGACATCAAAATGTAAGTTTATCCAATCTGGGGGAATGTACGACTTCATTGTGATCTGCCACTGCCCGGCTTGGTATGCGCAGTTTTGCTCCGTGAATTTCAAAACGAACCCGTATTGAAATACAGCTTCCGGGAGACAACGTACAACGCCAGAGGGCGAAATCAATTCAACATAATCACCAGGATTAGTCAGTTGCTGGGCTATGGACATGTAGAAATACATGTTTTTGACTATGCTTCCTTCTGCGTTGAGTTGGAAGGTAGCAGACGATCCGCCAGCGTTTTTTACTTCCTCATGAGCTACCTTTTGGAGCAATCTTGGACCATACTTTTGATTATTTAAGGAACTCGTTAAATGTTCCATGATTAGAGATGACGTGCGGAGATCACATGGCCCAAGTCTTACTTCTTTGCAGTATGGCAGGGTTATGATTTTATCCGTGTTTGCGATACCGTACCACTTCAGCCATTCCCCGACCGTGCCGTTTTGTCCATCGTCAAAGGTGACGATTGACACTTTGTACGGCATTTCCTTGAAGCTTTCAACGGCCTGAGTCATATCCACGATGCCATTCGCGGAAGGGGAGAAGAGAAACACATTCCAGTCATATATCTTGGGGGCTGAGATGTTGGTGGCGATAAAATCTATTACAGGCTGGAGTTGTCTAGTATTACTTATGGAAATTACGTCGGAGTAGAGTAAATCTGGAATGGAGTTTAGCAAGTCCCTTTTGATAATGTCATTATTCAACTCATTTGCCTTGGACGAAATAACGCTATCCTCCGAGTGGATGATTATTTGAACTTCCACTCCGTAATCAAGTACATCAAGGAATTGTGCAATGGCTTGCTTCACATGCTGCAGCTTGTAGGAATCGTGCATTTCCGGGGAATCCTCAATCACAAAGGCAAACGCCGGCCGGAATTCCCTTTCATGTTTCAGATATCTTATCTGAACTTCCGGGGATTGGTGGATCCACTGGGTCTTTCCGGCTTGGCGAAAGTCACGATGTTGGTTGACTATCTTTGACACGGATTGTCTACTACAGTAAAAGTTTTGCTTGGTTTCGATGAACGGGTTGTGAGTCGAGTCGTCGCAAAAGTAGTTTGTGGAGCTCTGATCAATGTAGGGTGCTGACAAGACGGATGTGGAGCCTTGGCCCATGTACCTTACAGTAGTCCCTTGATTTTTCATTAGAAAATCAATGGAGCACGCAGTCTGTTTAGCCGCTATGGCAGGGAGGACGACGCTGGAGCAAGCAGTTAAATAGGCTTGTTTCTCTGCCGAGTAGCACGCAGGAAACAAAGAGTCTTCGCGTCCTGTGGCATAACCGATTTCATCGAAAACTCCGTATCTGAATTTCGCCCATTCGGCCAGCAACACTTTTCCCTTGATTGAGTTGGACAGCGTGAGCCCGGAAGAGTTGGTGAGGAATGAGAGTGGAACAATAATGGAATCGCCGCTTTGCATGCAAGGCTTATATTGCTTGGTCCATGGAAGGGTAGAAGCCAGTGGGTGCCTTTCAGTGATTTGGACGTGGGAGGCGTCATAGGAATACAGAGTGGATGAGAGTATGGTTACGTTTTGTAGCTCACATTGCGCTAGATCCCAGTGGGATGGGAGAAGTACGACAACTTGTCCAATTCCGGATTTGTTGAGTGTTGCCTCTTGCAAGCTTTTCGAGAACTCGGGCAAAATCAACTAGATTTTTTTTTAAATGAAAGGTAATTTATTAATCTACTTCGTACTATTTTATAAGCTATTCAGGTATTTTCTCTGGCTCCAAAATAAGGTGATTACCTCTAGACTCCGACGGATATTTGTACATTCCGAAGATGTAATGTTGCCATCAATTCCAATCACGATGCCAGTGTATCGTCCATTTCTAAATTCAATCTGTTGTCCTACCACACAGTAAAAGTAATAGAACACGCACAAAACTCCAATAAAGTTTCTTGAGATCATTTTGGCCACCTTTTTTACGCTCTGCTTAATTTTGTTTTTATAAAAGTAGGTGCATTTTAGCATTAGTTTCGTATGGAAAGTCCTTCCCCAAAAAACAATAAAACTAAAAACTTTTATTTAAAACTTAAAGAGCGATAATTCAAACACGATTTTTCGCTACCTTGAAAATGAAGTCGTTTATGTGACTCATGTCATTGTTTGGCAGTGACGGATACCTTCTACCATCATCCTGATATGCTCTAATTACGAATGATCTAATTTCTCCATACTACCTCGGGTTATCACCCCGAATAAGTAGCAATGATGATAAGCTTTGCACAGATAAAACGGGCTGGGACTTTCATGTCATGACAAAATATGTTAATGAAAATCCTTGTCCTTATGCATTTTCTGATAATCACGCAGACGTCAAACAAGATCATTATTACTGCTACACGGGAGAAATATTTTTTTTCAAATCATGTTCATTTTTTTTATTCCGAGTTCGTCAACAGCTAAAGAAATATGGCGCAAAAACTTCATTTACGTACCATGCATTCATATATCACGTCTTATCTAAATTGGGCGTACTTAATATTAACAATTAATATAAATTTGTAGTTTGCAATCCAGTGGCTAATCCTCGCATGAATTATATTGAAGCAATAAATGAGTTTCATTCGACCCTCTCCAAACGCAAATACACATACTTGAAACATGTTTTTTAATGAGTACATCATTGTAACAGTTAAATTCGATGATTCACATCAGGTGTTTTTTTATTACGTACTTTAAGTCAGAGTGAATTTGCATATAACGTCTAAATATATAACGACCTAAAGAGTTGCGTAAAGTTTTTCAGGTAAACTGGCTAGTAATTTTTTTGGAGTTGCAGTTGCAGGAAGTTATATATTTTTTGTAGGTTTGTTGTGCTGTGCTTAAAATTATCTGGGCTACCTTAATAAATATTTTGTATTTAATATGTGTTCTTTAAATAATTTATATAACAATTTCAGGACACCATTTCTGATCAAGTGAGAAAACTTTGTCAAATATGATTGGCATGTTCCTCCAAACAAATTCAGAATATATATATATTTTTCTCTTCGTGTTAACAATCCGGCCACACCCACATACCCTTTAATTATGTACACACACACACAGTTTAATTATATATTGTGAGTGTAAATCTACAGCGGTAATTTTTTCCTTGTAATAATACACGGTAATTTCCTCTTTTTTTGCCTGTGAAAAAAGATTTCTCCAATTTCCTGCTGGAGATCATCACATTATTTTTCTCTGTGTGTCGCATTTTATCTCGTAGTGGTCTCAATGTACGATGGGGGCATGTCATGATCATATTCGAAATAATGATGTGCCGTTGTCGTAGGAGAGGAATGCTCACCAGACTTTTTCAAAGCCGACTTGAGAATTTTCGGTGTGTCTGGTTGACTCTCCAACGAGGCAGAGTCCATCATCATATTTTTCCTTTCTCCGTATATACTCGTAGTCATCGGAGAGAAAGAAACGGTCCGTTGGGCTTCCCTACTCGGTACATTCTCCCAAACTGGAATTGTTATGTGATAATAAGTAATGCTGAAGTAATGCTTTTTTTATAACAACCTCAAAGTTAAAATAATGATGATTCACCGCTAAGAGAATTTTGTAGGATTGCGTGAGATCCCCTTTCCTCTTCGGTTTCTTGTCGTGACCTTGAACACAAAGCAAAAAATAGGAGACAACTCATTAGAAAAACATTACCTTCAATTAACACGCGTGTCACTTTTCATTACTGCATATTACAATTTGTGTTCACTTACTTTCGGCAGCACATGAAGTAAACGATGAGCTCCAAGCCGAACACAAGTACACCGAAGAGAACGAGCGGGACAATTGTAATAAAAATGAGTAAGCGAAGGTCCAATCGAAGCATTCGCGACCAGCTAAAGTTGTCACTGGTCATGTGAGTTTGGCCCATGGTGTTTTCTCTGGCGCCCATGTCCTTTGTCAGTTTTGGATGATTTGATCTGGACTCGTCTTCATGACTATCATCGTACACGTCAAACTCCTCGTCGTCCTCTTCATCGTCCTCTTCCTCGCTCATCCCGCGACGCCTTCCGGGGTCATGGGGTAGTGGATCCGCATACAGGGGGAATAAGAGGCTGTCGCAGTGAAACTCCCCGCAGAGCTCTTCCAGCCCCTGAGTTGTCAAGTTGCAGAAACGTGCATAGGTATGTATGTTTTTCATCAGGAACATTCACAGAATTTTTGTTTTTGAACAAAGGATTGACAAAAAACGAAAACTTTCCTGCGGGGTAGGAAAGGTCTAATTCGTATTGTTGAACGATGCAACGTTTCGAACGCCCGTTGAAGGAGGTAAAATAAATTTGAAAATAGAACTGTCTATGGAGCGTTTGCTCATTCTGGAGGAATCTTTCGAGGTTTTCCAACAAACTCCAGTACTCTTTTCGCTTCAAATGGCTGTCTGGCCAATTGATATGATACTTGTCATCGTGCTTAGTATCAAGTGGGTTATTTCTGCAGCGCAAGTTTGTCCCCTCTTCATCATCATACATCAGCTATAAAAATAGGTAAATTCTGTTAAATTCAATGGTACCCAATCAAAATATCCAGTTTACAAGTATATTAAAGCCAAAATACCTTTATGTATTTCGAGCAAGGTATAGCCCCATGAAAATTGAAAGGTACGAGCGACACATTAATGAACAAAATTCTGTTCTCCGTGAAGTGGCCATTGTTGTGCCGAGTGTTAGCTCCACTTCCCACACTCGTAATACCCATGTTGCTCCCTTTGTTGTTACCGTTAAATGGCGGTTTCGGCACAGACCGCTCTCGCAGAGTGCATGGTAGGAAATTGACTGAAGAGTCTGTTTTCACTGCCCAAATCTCATTAGGCAGGGGCTGCTGGGAAGATGGGTAGCGACTTTGCGTTGTTTTTGGATACTGCAACTGCTGCTGCTGCCGTCCTCTCCCTCCCTCCTTGCCTCTGCCACCGCCTCCTCCGCCTTTGTTGAACATTCCAGAACCAGCACCATTCATTGGGTTGGGGCATAGAAGATCACTATGAAGTCCATCTAATAAAATGCATGGGTAACAATAATGAGATTACTTTGCATAACAAAGTTTAAATCGAATCTCCGTAATGAATGAAATTAGGTGAAGAGATAATTCCCCTTACGATTGTCTCTATCCACGCTGAGAAACGACCATTTATTAAGTCCTTGGCCATACTTTATATGCGGAATCACAATACTTGTTGCCGGATTATTCTGGCCTTTGAAAATGAGTTTTTGAGCTGAACAAATTTGTGGTTGAGAGATGAGTAGAAGAATAGTGAATGAAATGAGTATTCCTTCAAGATGCGATGGTGCAGTCAGCCTCCGTTTCGGTGAGAATGTGGTGGTGGTGGTGGTGGTGCATGAAAAGTGACGGAACTCTTCTGTCCTATTATCATCAGTATTGTTGTCAGTAATGGAAGAGTGTTGGAGCGTCTCAAAGGATGAAACGAGCTCCCGTATTGATTGACGTTCCTGAATGAAAGACATTTCTCCACTTTGGGCTTCAGCCACTACACAATTTCTCATTACAGATAAAGCCTTCATTGCCTCGTCGCTTTATATATTTACTTATTACGTTGCACAATGTATGTAAATGTTAACTTGGCATATTTTTTATCAAGAATTTAAACTAGAAAATTGAGAACAAGTTTTTTTGTTTGTTTAAATCAGTGTTTTGGCAGCTAGAAGAGGAAAACATTCTTACGCTCTCTGATAATTCGCTTCCACTGAACTATGTTCACCAATACTTTGAGCCATTATTTTGGAGAAACTATCTTGATCTTAACTATCTTTTTAAATTTCATTTTAGAATGATTTTTATTAAAATTCTGGTCCTAGTAATTTAAATTTTGAGTGGAATAGAAAGACAGTGAAAATGTTGAGTGAGACTAGAGGCCCCAAGAGCTCTTGCTCGTTTCGACAAAGGTGAACGAATGGGAAAGCTTGTAATATTCCATAAGAGAAAGGGAACAAATTTGAGAAAGTATGCCAACCCGAAAACAACGAAGTGGCAAGAAATGTATCAACTCCAAAGCGTTGCTTATATGCCTTTCTCTCTCCTCTCACTCTTTCCTGGTAGCACTGCAAGTGTTTTCATGAAGAGAGAGAGAAAACATTTCGTACAAGTTGCAGGCACGGAATGTGTGCAAAAAACGACAGTGTGGTGCATATAGAAGGGCTCATATAGCTCCTGCAGCAGCAACACACACAAAGAGACAGAGACAAGGAAAGGCAAAGTATGCTCCAGTACCCCACTTTTCTCTTTTTTCTCCATTCCTCTCACTCTCTCCTCCTTTTCCCCAATTTACATTTGTAACTAACTATATTTTAGTGGCAGTAAGAGAAATAAAGTGGAGGGCAAAGACTATGAGGACGAAGCCCATTCCAAGCAGGCATTTCTCTCGTTTTGTGGTCTATCTTCATTTTTGTTGGCAGACTGAAAGAGAAAGCCCTGCGATTTCAGTTGGTCTACGATAGCCCGAGAGCTCCTTTTACTTCCCAGAAAAATTCTCGAGGAGAACTTAGATGCACACGGCAATCAAAGATAGGCATATTATGGAAACATGGACACATTCAGGATTTTTCTTCGTGTCATGAATGTAGGCATCTGCTCCCTTGTTCCATTTTTTCCCCGTTTCCTCTCTTTTATTCTCTACAGGAAAACAAATCGATCCATATACACCACACTATGAACCCCTGTGCTATATATAACTTTCTCTAGCCTCTTTTGAATCATGTTCCTACAGCGTGCTGGAGACGTTATGGATGTGTACAAAGTGCTTTCATGTTTTATGGAGCATTTATTACTCTATTTGCGTATTTGACTTTTTTCCATCTTGCACGATATATATTTTTTTGTCTTTGTGTGCTTCCCTGTTGCAGATATAAAATTCGCAGTAATTCACGAGAATTTTTTTTTCTTATGGTGTGCTCTTTTCAAAGAAATCATGAATGAATGATTTTACCATTTGTAGGTAGTGAACCTACATTGAATACTACATATAGCAGCAAAAATTTAATTCTGGGAATTGTGTGAGAGAAAAGATGAAAAAGGTGGTGTAGCGGTAATCACATTAATACGGCATGAAATGGGAAAGAGATGTGGAAGGAACAAAGAGAATTTTGTCTTTGAAGCTGCTTCTATCTTTGTCTCAGATAGCTATAAGATCTTTGCCTGAGCAGAGAACATCTCACACCCGAAATCAACTTGACGGAGGGACGGCACCATTTCTTTTTTATTTCATTGGAAACGACATATACTACATACATACCTACATTGTACACATTCTATAAGATTTTAGGTCCTATCTGAGAGTTCCTGAAACTGAGTCTCATCTTGTTGTCATTCACACACTACACAATAATAATGATAAAACTTGGAGCTAAGGTATTGCGTGACTTTTCCTTTTGTTGTTTACCCACTTCTCACAAGAGATAAAACAAAAGCAATATTTTACACCCTTTCGACATTTGCAAGGCAAAAGGGACCTGAACTGCAACGATTATGAAAGAGGAAGACGGAATTCATTTATGGAACCAGCAACCAGCTCACAACATAAAAGATCTACAAAAAAATCAATCATTCTAACCACCAACATGGTCTTTTTTTTCAAGAAAATTTTGACGATTGCAAAAACACAATTGTACACAAAAAAGTAGTTTGCTTAACTGGCACATTTCAACTGTAATTGGTGGCGTTCAGGATGGTGATGGACGGAAAATTGCGGTAGTAGTTTTGAGTGTAGGATTGAGTTCCTAGCCTCCGCAAAAAAATGAGAGTGAAGGAATATGATACTCTCGCAGGCAATTTTTGAGATAGATGTTGTTTGCTGGGGCCATGCATATTTTACCAGTTCAATTACGGAGATGCTCCGTTAGACAGTCCATCAAATGAATAATTCCAAGTGCTACACGCTCTCCCTTACACATGTCAGGCAGTAGTAACACGGCGCGGAGGGTAATGGGGCAGCAAATCATAATCTTATCAATCTTTCATACAACCCTAGTGGGATGATGGGCAGCGTGAGAATTGCAAATTGTGGAAGGGATCGCAGAGAGAAATAGCTTCATGAGACATACATAACAAGTTGATGACATTGAAAGGATCAGTGGAGCCCCGAACGCTGTATCATTACTGGTTTACTAAAATGTCTTCTAGAATTATTAATTTCGCGTTCATGAGCTGATGAGCTGCCTACTTCCCTTATGCTGCAAAACGTGTGTGCACGACGACTCCAACACTCCAAGTCTACTTTTCTAGTCTTTGTTCACGCTTGCCGGCTTGTCGCCTATCGTGTTACTCTGGTATCTACATGATAAAAATATGCATCACGGAAAAGAATTACATACTACGGATATCTTCCGCATCTTGACTGAATTCATATAGGTATACCTATTCATGCAACGGTTTTGTGACAGCAGGCCTTTTAAATTGTCCTAGGTTAAGTATATGTACTCCATAACTTGGCCAGATTAAATGTGTTGTTTAGCATGAGGAATTTGCTGGATTGAGTGAAACATGGTAAGGAGATATTTAGCTCATTTAATCATTTGCCCTACAATTAACGTGTTCCGTGCATGGCACAATGGCACAAACAAGTCCCTAGTTTTTTTGGTAACACTACTGCCACGATAATTTGCCTGTGCTGCTATTCATTACGCGCTATTAATTTTTTAATGATATTTTTTCCACAAATTTTTGCATCGTGTATAAACAAAGATGGCCTTGCTCTTGTTAATTTTTGTTGAAAATGTGGAAGCAATCAGCTCCATCAGCTCAAGACTTTTTTTTTGAGTCAAACTGGTCTCCTAGTGGTAGATGATGGGAACAAGTTCCTGTCAAATTATATGTGATGGCTATTCAAAAAAATATGCTGAATGAATTACATGGTGTATTTTCCGATGACAGGAATGATCACCATCTTCTCAACGCATTTTGGGACAATGTGTAAAAATAATTATGCTGATGACGCTATATTAACCGAGGGTTGTCACTGCTAATCCTATCATTTTCGTTTTGCCAGTTAGTTCGAACAGCGTCTGATCTGCTGGCTGCTCCCTGTGCTCAGAACTCTATCGCAGTGATATTCATTCGATTAAGTTTTGCGTAGCACACGTGCTTTGCTAAAATTTGAAGATTTTGTGCTTCACGAAATAGCAAAACAGTTCGATTTCAGACATGGCGTTTTCAATTCAGGATCATGAGAAGCCTGCCTTCGACGAGGTAAAAATAAGCAAATTTTTATTCAAACGGTGGAAAAATATACTGAAAAAATAAATAAAAAGTTTTTTAAAAATCGGTCTGCTCGTTTTGTGCGCAGTTGCGAGATGCTATGAAGGACGATGTGCAAGACGAGCGGACGTTGGTACGCTTCCTTCGCGCCCGTAACCTCGATCCAAGGAAGGCCGAAAATATGCTCCGGAAATCGTTGGAGTGTTTTACAAAATCTGTCTGCTCGTTTTGTGCGCAGTTGCGAGATGCTATGAAGGACGATGTGCAAGACGAGCGGACGTTGGTACGCTTCCTTCGCGCCCGTAATCTCGATCCAAGGAAGGCCGAAAATATGCTCCGGAAATCGTTGGAGTGGCGAAATACAAATGACATTGAAGCGATTAAAAAGTGGGATATTCCTGCACCGATTCAAAAGGACTTTAAGATGTACTACTGTGGAACTGACAACGTGGAAATCGTTGGAGTGGCGAAATACAAATGACATTGAAGCGATTAAAAAGTGGGATATTCCTGCACCGATTCAAAAGGACTTTAAGATGTACTACTGCGGAACTGACAACGCAAAGCGTCCAGTCTATTTGATGCCCATTGGAAGATGGGTAAGAGTTATTAAAAAAAGTTGGCTTTTAAGTTTTAATTCAGACTAAATTTTGATTCCGGATTACTAATAATTTTATGTAAATTGTTCAACCCAGGATGGAAGGAAAATTCTTGGTATGGGGCACAAGGAAGATTCTTGTCGCTTCATGTACAAGATCTTGGAGACAATTTTGGAGCGCTGCAAGCAGCTTGGCGTCTCTCAATTTCATGTTATTGTAAGTATTCACGCGAGTAGATTTTATAGCCTGTATTCATATAGTCATTTAGGATAAATTTTAATATCTAATTAGGTGGACTATGCCGAGCTGAGTTTTTGGAAAGTTGCTCATTGGGATTGTAAGAAATTTTCTTTCACTAGATAAGAAGTCAAGCCAATAATATAATATTAATTCCTTTGATATAACTCATAAATTGATTTTTGGTTTTCAGCGATTGACAACGTTATTCGTGTGACCCGAGAGTTTGAGGCAAACTATCCTGAAACCCTCTACAGTGCTCACTTTGTTAATGGTAAGATAATACAAATACTTGACAAAGTTTGCCTTAAAAATGCATGCGTGAAAATTTATTTTAAAATTTTAAATATTTTTCTATTTTCTTAGCCCCTTCAGTATTCTGGCAAGCTTTTAAGGCAGTGAAACCTCTTCTTGCTCAAAACACGATGG